>JAHZNA010004305.1:0-25788 GCA_027743935.1 Sinodicranocentrus sp. ZH6
AATCCGTTAAACGGTTCTAACGGTAACACTAACCGTCATTGACTTTCAAATTTTCTTATGTGACGTGTAATACCTCATTCGAAGGGGAATTAAACGTGGAGTCGAATGGTTTAATTAGATATTTAAAAATACGCTATAAATTGACCGTTTAATCAATATTTTGCTGCTTGCTTCGCTATTTCTGTAACACCTTACAGGTTTTTATTCAGATTGCAAATCATTGATAAATATTTAACCCTGTTTATATCGCTATTATGCGGTAATTCATCACTACTTGCTTTCATAGCACATCCAAATCACACGTAAAATCAGCATCGTAAATAATGATGCTCTCAAGGTTGTTTGTTTTTTCATTTGTGTTTAAAATCAAATGTGGACGAATCCGATTGAGTTGTAGAATTTGTCCAAAAGGAATTCTGAAAGAGCTGTGGAGAGAAAGAGCAAGAAAGCATTAATAGGGAAATGTAATGAAAAGCTACAAATAAGTCTGCTTGAAAAGGGTGTCATCATAAAACGCATTCATGAAAGCCTTGATCATACCTTCAGTTCAGGGTAGTTCACTAACACGAAAAGAAGCTTGCGTTTCAAGGGTACTTGAACACTCATGCAAATGCATGAGTGCCTGAACTGGTTGTCTGAGAAGAATCACATTTTCTGAGAAAGGGAAATTTAGGGTACATTTGTACGTGAGTCAAGGATTTTTGTTTGGAGTCGATTTCAGTGAGTAGGGCAACCTTACGAGAAGAGCAAATATTATAAATAGGCTTTGTCTGCGCTGGAAGGGTCACCGTTTCCACACAAGGGACAATCGACCAGCTACTCAAGCCGCGCAAGTCTAGTCTGGTGTAAAATTTAGCCAAAGGCAAATAATATGTAAGAATAATGTTAAAATGGCGCATATGCTCATCAGCAGGACCCAGCTGTTTCTTCTTGTTTGGCGATGCTGCGAACCAAGGATAGGCCAACATTATACTAGTATTAAAGCATACATAATATGCATTCATCATAATGTACCTCTTTCAAATCCCTAAAAATAACAGTAGCTTGTGGAAGGGGTCAAGTACCCCAATTGTAAAAATGTAATAAAAATTTCTTTTTATCTCCGAAAGGATTGTTGAAAAATGTTGGGTTTTTGGGCGACCACTCATGTTCATACCTGTTAGTTGCCTTAGGGTACTGAACTAGGCCAATACCACTGCTGTTGTCAACGATGATGAGATGAGGTGAGACGAGACGGCGAGAGTCACATTAGCACTACTATTGACTAGGCATTTTGCTTCGAGATTAAATCTATCGTGCTTCGTAAACGAGTAATAATGGGTATCACATGATAGCAAGTGCACAGCTGTGGTTATGATACTCTGCTTTTTCGTCATATGAAAGGAGTTAGTCTGGGAAGGTTGTTGTCATACCGGCAACGGCAACGCTGGCGAGTGATGATTGTAGAGCAGAGATGTATGTATGCTATTATTACCAAGCCAGCTTCACATAAATATTGTAACAAAACAACTGCATGGCAATTATGGCCACTGCATCATGAGAGTCTGCCTGCACAACTTTAAGTTGACCTTATTTATTCAAGAACATTTTTCTATCCTTCGTAAGAGAGAGAGTTGGGCTCTGGCTGTGATGGGCGGTGGCCGTTTTAGAGCAATCTATTTCTGCAGACAAATCATGGCTTGCTTGGTAATTTGCAAACAGGTGGACAAGACACAAACATATGGACGGACGGATAGAAGAACCAGCATGGCACTGCACTAATCAACTATGTTCCGTACAATTACAATTACAATTATTATTATTTGAATGGCAGCACTATTGGTGCATGGTTTTCGGTCAGACTTTTCTATTTCTAGGATGGTGAACTTAAAATCGCCATTAGGAAAACAATTGAGAACTCTCTTTTAGTTCCACTCAAATACTCTCTTGATGATGCCCAGTCTTCTCACTGAATTAGTAGTTTGTAGCATGCATTCATTATTGCCATCATCTACCTATCCGTAAGGTCAACTAATCCCCATGTATAGCACCGGAAATTAGTGATTCATCTAGAAAATTGACAACAACTTATGACACTTGACACACCTATTATGAATGTATGACACTTGTCCCGCAATTCCTCGTGCTGAACTGCGTTGTCAGTTGTGAGGTCATATAAGACTAAAAGAAGGGCGTGATTGTCATTGGTCGCTTAAAACTTTTCTCCATCACCATGAGCAACGCGTTACAGCGTCGGGTTGTCGAGTTTCTCCATCCAGAGTGAGTTGTCTAGCGAAAGAATGAAGAAAGCAAAAAAGCGTTAGTCTGCTGTTGGTTGTAGTGTGTAGTGGTAGTAGATGTGTAGACTGGAGGCACAACAGGAAATGGCACAATATAGCCATTGCATTATTGCCACAATGATGAAGGTTGCAACTGGAAGGCCAACTAGTGTATTGGGATGCAACTCGAAGAGTGAGGCAGAGTACGTTCAGAGGTAGGATCAGAGGAATAAGGAATAATGTGACACCCTTGAGAAGAAATAGCAGGCGAAGATAGAGGTGGTCTTGAAATGTGGAAATTTTATGCTAAATCCCAACACGAAACCAAAACACTGGAATCAGTGCAATGCGAAAAAGGTGCTATATGGTTCATCGTTGATGGTGGTGGTGTAGCCTAAAGTTCGATAAGTTAAAGTCGGACTGTGTCTGCTGGGTTGGTTGTTGTGAGTTGTGACTTTACTCTTGTGAGTGAGTGGCATTTCATGTTAATTTAATCTACATATCTACCACATACATGTACATACATACGAATCACACTATCTTTTTCATTTTCGCTTTTCTTTTCGCTGTCAACAAATTCTCAAAACAAAGCTGGAAGCGTTGTGAAAGTTTCCACAATTGGAATGCACTATTTTATTAGAGTAGGCACAACTAAGATTTAAGTTTTTATTTTTTTAACCCTTTAGTTGTTTGTTAATAATGGTCTCTGGGAATCTTATTGACGTGGCCCAACATCACACAACTCTATGACAACACCCTACACTGAGGACATGTACTTTCTTCCGCACTAATAAGGGGGAATGGATTGGCTTGAGTTAATTAATTTTTAATTGTCCTCAACAAAAATAGGAGCTGCTGCTCAAAAGCACTGACAAAAAAGAGAATATTGGTGTACATTGGGAGTACTAGTCCCGACTCCCCGATAAATTATTGTAAATAATGAGCAATGTGCAATGTTGCTAGCCAGCAGTGGTTGTGTTGTTGGTTGTGAACTATTTTTATCACATTATTTACCTTCACATTTCAACAATTAATTGTGGGCAAGTTAGAACCTCTTTCTAATGCTTATAAGAACAGTCAACAGTTTAGTTTACGACTAGTTAATAGTACACCACATCGAAATTTAGTGTCGAAGGATACTAGCGGATCACGGCGTTTGTTCTTGTTTTCTTCCCCCTCCAATCTTTGATCTTCATGTCTGCTAAATAACATTCAACATTCAACATTAGAAGGATTAAGATGATAACCTCCAATTTCTGGTACAGACAACCAACCAGCAATTATGTGATTTACTATAAAAAATCCGTATCTTCTTCCGTGTGTTGTGTGTTTTTCTTGTTCCTCGTTTTCAACTTGTGATGTCAATGTGATAAGAATTTGCAGTTTGGCTGTTGGCGGAAACTACTATAAATGATTCTGACGTCGAAAAATTGACGCGAAGAAATTTACTAGGCTCAATAAATTTTACTGATGCAAAAATGTCCTCTGATGAGGCACTGCTAACGACATCAGATAAGGATGACGAAACAAGGAGTTTCAATGCTGCCACTGAAGGGGTTGACCAAAGTGCACGATGTGCAGCAATGGAGATTTCGTCACCGTCGCCGTCTGTTGATAATCTCAGTATGCTTTAAATTTTGATTTAGCTCTATTAAATTTGATTAAATAAGCGTCTCTTAAATGTTGAATACACGCACTGCTTTAGTAGCATCCAGTTTCAATTTTCTCTGTTTTCCTACAGTGAGCAAAAACTCCGAACTCAATTTACAAGATCAAATTATCGTTCTACAAAAGAAACTCGTGGAATTAGATGAAGATTTTGGGACAAAGAGGGCGAGGTTCAGAGAACTGTTTATGCAGAAAGAGGGTAAATTTATTATTGATACTTCAAAGTTAAGGATTGCTTACTGACCCCCAAAAACCAAGTTGAGAATTGAGTTGAGAATCAAAAATGTGAATGAATGGTGAGTTGAGGTTGTGTTAAGAATCGAGTTCAGAATTGAGTTGAGAATCAAAATAATAAGTGAGTAGGAAGTTTGGAAATATCTTTCTAATTGGTTAGGTTAGATAGGCTAGGTTTAAGTTTATATCAGTGTGTTTGGTTAGGTTAGATTCTCAACTCAACATTCAATTTTCAACTTGATTTAAAGAAAAATAGGGGTCCGTAAGCAGGCTTCAACCCTTCAAAGTTAAGGATAAAACCCTTCAAAATGTAGTTGAGTACTTTTTAATTAATATTTATTATGCTTGGTTAAAGATGAATTGGCAAAGGAGAGAGGTTCAAAAACAAAGTTGAAAGAGGAAATCAGGCAACTTCAAGATGAACTGAATGACACCAAAAGTCAAGTTACCATTGCGGAATTACAAAAAAATGACATTGAGCTGGAACGTCAGCGTTATCATGGGGATTTAATAACATTACGTAGGAAATATGATGGTAAGTTTGCGGGTGTATAATCAAAAATCAGGAATCATGTCAACTTTGTCTACTGTTGAAAGCTGTGTTGAGCTTGAGAGGATGCGGGATGTGTCTTTTACTTTATTTTAACGGATGTGGTGGTCAACACAAGTTGCGATTGTGGTTCCTACTTCAAGTCTAATTGTAAGTTGAGTTTTGTGTGTAAATGCAAACGGCCTGGATTTGCTTTTGTTCCGTAGAATCAATTAAGGACATCACCACTAAATACGATAGTGAAATTCATAGGTTAAAGCATGTCAATAGTAAACTAGAGGCAAACATGAACGAAGTTCGAGAAACATTATCTCCCTCTTCTGGCTTCGATGGACCTGGCGCCGTCTTTTCAACAGTTGGTCAACATTTTAAGAAGAGTTTAGCTAGAAAAATCAATTCCACAATGACGGCGAGTAACGATAGCCTCCACGAAATCGATGATGGTACTAAAGTCAAAAGTAGCAGTACTTCCAAATACGTAAGCTATTTCACCATGTAATTCATTAAACTTGATTGTAAGTATGTATGTAAACGTTGACGAGCTGTGTAAATTTCTTATGATAACAGGCTCATGAAGATGCGGAAATGTTAAGATCCCTCGTAGTGCAGTTAGAAGAAGAATTGGTGGCTTTAAAGGAAAAAGTGAGAAAATCTGACGAGCAACTAGCCGCTTTGCAAAATGCTCAAGAATCACTAGTCAAAGGAAATGATGCGCTAACGCTCTTCCTGCAAGGAAAGGACGTTCAGGACGTTCTAACACAATTAGATGATAAAGTATTTTAAAATCATTTACTAATTACTCTTTAATATCAGCTCTCTATGCTTTACATATTTGTTTGTATACGTCGTAGTTACTTTTATCTTTGTAGTTAAGGCTAGCCCAACATGGATTGGAAGCTGAGAAATCATCTCGAGCTGACTTGGAAATGTATGTAGCGTTTGCCAATGCCCAGAAAACTTTGCTTCAGGATGAGCTGGATAAATCTAAAGTTGAATTTAGGGACCTGAAAGAACAGTATGTTTACCAATAACAGTCATCTACGTCGTTGCACTAGTCATTTGTTAAAATTAATTAAATATTGAATCGATATTAAATTACAGGTTAGATCTAAAAAAGAAACAGTATGAAGAGTGTAGTAAACGATTTGACACCATTTCAAAAACGCCACTGGAAATTCTTCAGTCAAAATTAGCCAGGCTGCAAGGAATAATTTGTGAGACCCAACAGTTTTCATCTGAAGACGCCGTAAGAAAGCTATCTGAACTGCAAGAAATCAGTAATTCCAAAGGCACTGATGTTAGTAACCGACTACGTTTATACCTGTTGATTGAAATTGCCGATATGAATGTAGAAATCATACATAATTTAATGAATTGTTTCGCGTGGTAGGGATCCGGTGAAGAGCTGCCGCCAATTCCATGTAAAGAATGTGATAGTCGTCAATCGCAAGTCGATAAACTAAAGGAGGAGCTTCACAAATCATCTCAGTTTAGAAAAGAAATCGAGGAGGAGAGTCACACAAAGGCGCAGAATCTTCAGGTAATGATGCGAAATGTGGTATAAATAGTTGATTAGTTGATTAACGTGTATGGATGGTTGAGTAGTTGGTGCTTATGCTAATTTGATAATTTTTGCCTTTAGACTCAGCTCAACGCGCTGGAAGCACAAATGGGAACGTATGAACTATTGCTTCATGAAGTAAATACCACATCTCAGCAAGCTATGGATAATATGGAAAATCAACTGAAGCGGTTGCAATACGAACGAGACGCGGTCCAAAGCAAAATTGAAAAGTAACGCACTGTCAACTCATTGATAAGTTTGGAATGAATTGCTATATAAGATGTAACTTTCGAATGTAATTGATCCTGTTGCAATGTCCTTTATTTACATTTCAGAATTGAACTTGAAAACGATAATCTCAAGGGAAAGCATGTAAAAAATTCAATGGCGATGCAAAATGAGACGATCTCATTACCAAATGACGTCATGGTATGTGAAATGTGTGCGTGTTTGGCACTTTTTGCGTTTGTTTACTCACTTTATGTGATATTGTATTTAAAGGAGTTGCAAGAACTTGTACTAAAGCTAAGGGAGGACCTAATCAGTGTTCAAGTAGGGAAAGAAATGGTGGAGGGCGAGCTTCAATTTTTGAAAGACCAGATGAACATGATTGAAGAAGAGAAACAAACTGTTGAGGAGGGACTAAATGCTGAGATTACAAGCCTTAGGTAATGACGTACAAGCCTTAAATTACCGAATTTTGTTAGTTAAAGATTTGGTTGTGCTTTGATTTTAAGTACAATAAAAATTGTACAATTAATTCGTACGTACAGGGATGCACTGACAGAAAATAAACACAAATGTGATGCATATGAAGAAGAAAAACGCAAACTTGAAAAAATGATTAGTGATGTCAAAACAAAATTACTAGCTTCTGAAGCTCACAGCAGTAAAATTTATCAGTCCAAGAAGAAAAGTGAAGAACAAATGAAAGAAAAGGTATACTATATTATTAATCTTGGAAAGAAATCAACTGTGTTTGTTTGAATTTTTGTTAACCAAAATGGCAGTTTACAATATCATGTTTAAGTGGTAATAATTAGTAATTACATGCGTTCAAATGTTTATTTCCCATTTGTAGGAAGGACAAAATGAGGGTTTGTCGAGAGATAATCATGAACTTCAAGGCAAAATAGCCACTTTAAGAAAAGAGTTAACAAACAGTGAAGAACTTCAAAAAGATTTAATTTCCCTGAGTAAATCCCTACAAATAGAGCTGGAAGCTATTCGTCGACCCGAAACAGAAGTTAGGTGGCAGCATCCTGATGATATCGGTCAGTGCAAAACGTGTAAAAAAGCGTTTCATGATACAAGAGAAAAGGTAAGAAGATCTCGGTTGGATTTACTCTCTCCTATTGTGCCCAAAAATAATATTAATAATACTAACTAAAAGAATTGAATGCTTCTTTTGCAGCACCATTGCAAACACTGTGGTCGAATATATTGTACAGACTGTATAAGTCGAACAGTGAGAAGAGGGAATAGAGATTACAACGTGTGTGGCTTTTGCCATACCCTGTTAGCTCACGATTCCGCTCCTTACTTCAGCACTGAACCCCCGCACTCACCCGATTAGGTTTGATTGAGCAACCATCACTTGATTCTCTATCTCGATACCCACTGCCCCCGAATATAATCTAGTGCACCCTCCATCCCTTCCCTTTGTGCAATTTCCAGTCAGTCGTGTATCTAGTAAGTAGCAACGCTACTCTTCACTCGTTGTTGTTGTGGACGTTACATTTACTATAATACGCATTACTATTTTATTTTATAATTAGATTCGCAACCGCAGTTTTAAATCCACATTAAATGAACTACGCTGCTCATTTTGTGTGGTCATTTCATCCTGAGAAAGGTCTACATCTATCAATCAATGTATTACTATACGAGCATGGGAGCATGTTTGTGTATTAAACATTTTAACGAGAGGTTATATTTATTAACAGCATATAAAATCATAATAATTACAATAAAGGCATTCCTTAACTTCTTTCAAGAAATCCAGCAATCCTTTCATATACATATGTACATGCTTTATTATTTCATTATCTCACACTCTCCTGTCCCGCACCAGTATTTCGTTTTGTAGATCCTGCTGAGCCAGCCATCGCATCATGTAATCATAGTGCTCGTTGATCCTGACCGTGCCGTGCCATACCATATAGTCCCAGATTCAATTATCCAAAGCCCATGCATTAGTGAGGAGGCTAATTACTGCGAATATTTCTCTTTTTAATAAATCATTCCTGAATGGAAATCATTTCGATGGAAGAATACGTTAGGGTTGATTGTGGACACTGTTGGCTCCAGGGTAGTGTACAGATTTCCGTCTAAGATAAAAGCAAAACAAAACAGGGTTATTATTGCATCGTGAAGGATAATTCAGATATCACTTAGGCTAATTGTGAACATTTTTTTATCTATACCGCCCCACAAAGCTGTCTTGTAGTTTTTCGTAGTCGGTTTAAAATGGAAAAATGATGGTGAGTAGCCGGAGCACTGGTCTTCCTGGTCTTCAAAACAAACACCTTCCTTGTCCAAAGAAGCAAGTTGTCTTCCCTTCAATAAAAATCATCAAGGAGCAGGAGAACCACCATTTTAAACCTCATTAGAATTCCTCTTTATAAAATGAACACATAAATCTTTGTGAATAGCTACCTTTGGCATGAACATGATGAGAAATGTGGTCAGACTGTGGGCCACTAAGCCAAACGAGACGCATGCATCTTGATGTCTTCCCTGCATAGTAATTTGAAATAACGTTCATAGCACTCATTTTTAAGAAGAAAACATGGGAAATATACATTAGCAACATAATAATGCGAGGGATTTTTCACCTGTAACATCCACCCAGCCACGGTCCAGCTCAATGCAACAGGGACGGTAACTACTGCTGTGATTAAGATGTACACAGACTCCCTATAATTTTCCACAACTCCTTTGTATGCTGCTCGGCCAGCCAACAATCCAACCATGAGGACGAGGAATCCTACGTACGACAATGAGTAGAGTAGTTGAACAAAGGACGTTCCACACTGAAGTAAAACTGAGCGACCTGACTCCACCGTCTTGAAAAATATAATAAAAAGGACAGCAGATGTTAGTTGCATAGAATAATAATCATCATCATCATCACAGGTTAGCCGTAACCTTCTGAGGAAGATGCAAGGTCGTGATGTGGTGCTCGACGACAATTCACCAGTCGTGTTTAAATCGTAACATTAAACAGAATTTGCATGAGCTCCTCAATAGTGGTCAAAAGTGATAAAGCCACATGCTTACGCCTTGGTTTAAATGGTTCAATGGTTAAAATTAATTGTTGAATTGCACGAGTAATTGTACAGCTACAGCTCGAGCATTCACTACTAGTGACTCCTTTTGGGGGGCGAGTCTTATGATTTAGTCGGTCATTTCAAAAGTTGGTAATGTTTAGGCAAAATAATGGTTACATTAATAACTAATTGCACCAGAATTATTTGCTAAACAATTGCATGTTCTATTTAGTTAATTTGAGCATAAATGTTCCCTGTGTGAAATCATAGTTATATAGATTAGATATATAGACATATATAGATATATAGCGACAGACCAGATATATAGCCGTTATATTTATTTAAGCTAATATCCTTTTCATATGGCCCCAAACTATGTAATATTGAAATCATACTTAAATTTGCACAAAAGTGGAGGAAATGGGATTTTTCTGCCACCCAGTTAATTGAATTTATAAAAGATTTGAAATCTATATGTATTCAGCAAGCTCTGAGGGTCAGCAGCGCAGCATCCGTTTCCCCGGAAAATTCTCAAAAACCGAACGAAACAAAATATCAAGTGGCGCATACGCACAGGCACAACCGCACAACTCGTATATTTTGCATATATGCCTATGCGAATGGGATACACTTGTGTGGTGAGTAAGATAACAATTGAGCAGGTCATGTAAACTACAAAAATTATGAATTGTAAATGTAAGACTGGACGTGCGTGTATTTAGTATTCTTTCGAGAGGCATTCTGATAGTCATAAAAAGGTAGCACAACTCCTAATTACACACACCCTTAAGTATAGTCTCATCACCGCCCGGCAACGCAATAGCAGTTTATTGCCCATTTAATGGTGTGTTTTAATTAGTACAATGCGAGCAACGGCAATATTTTAACGGCATATCGCGTACTTTGCTACAAAAAATACCTACACAACTACATTTGTGGGGAATCAAGTACGACAGGATTTTCAGAAAGGTTGCTTAAATGTGTGTCTGTTGTAAATCGCATGCACATACGCATGCCTTGTTGAACACTAAAAATCAAATTTAATTCAACATGAATGTTAGTTTTGTGCAAAAAATGCCGACATGAACAGGCAGGACTATACAACAATTTTATAAATCTTTTATATTGAACATGCTTGTGCAATTGTGTGTGTTAAATTAGCAGCTTTTGACAGGCAGACAATAACGAGCGAAATCCCCTCTTTTACGCATTGTTCCAATTCTACAACGCAAACCTCTACTCTATTTCAAACACAAAAATGTTGACTTGTGTGAGGTGCGTCTTCATGAATGGCTTTGCCTAAAAGCATGCTAAATACTCGACGAATTTATCAACAAGTAAATTCTAATCTGGGGATGAACATGTTTTTGAAGATGGTGTGTTGTACGAAGGCGTAAATCCTATTGTAACATGAAGGGAAAGTGAAAGGCCAAGAGAAAAAGTGGGATCGAGCGAGAAAAAGAACAAGTTTTAGATAAAGTTATTATTACTTTGTATAATTTTGTAATAGTTAATGCAATTTTGTGCACGCACTATTAGTGCACTAGTTTTGAGGCTACTATTAGATTTTTTTCCATGAGGGATGAACAAGTTTTAAAAGTAAATTTTGTAAATGTGTGGTGGTGGCAAACCTGCAAATATGGCGGAAAGATGATGACCCACTGAGTGTCAATCGCAACTTGAACGAGCACGGCGAAGAAGAGGAGGATTCCTTGATAAGAAGTGGGCAGGTAGACGCCCGTATCCAGACTCAGAAGGAAGACGCATTTGACCATCAGAACGGAGAATATGAGGCTGTAGGTGATTCCGACGCCGAGTCTGCCAACAAAACAGCCCACGATGGAGGGATGAACGGCAAACATGAGTGCGAGGAAAGAGCACAAGAAGAGTCCAAAGAGGAGCATTTGTCCGAGGAACAAATGTCGTCTAGATTGACCTCTCGCTCGGCACAGAACATACACCTCGAACAAAATGATGAGTATCATGTTCAATGCAGCGAGCACGAACAAAGGAATAGTCCACAACTCCCTTTTGAGAAAGCCCCCAATCGTCATCCCGTAGTACTCTTGTTCCTCTTCTGACTCGAGCAGATCATCTCTCCCAAAGTGACTGTTAATGGACCAAATCTTGTCAGATTCTGCTTTCTTCACATCCCCCTTGACAGCAGAAGGAGTGCCAGTGGTGGAGGGGGGAGACGTCGTGGATTTGCTATCACTTTTGGCAACTCGGTCCTTTGCACTACTCCCACTACTCATGAGATCCTGGTGATGTTCGCTGTCATCTTTGAAGGTGGCAGTGATTGTGCCGGTGGTATAAAATAGATCGTCATGAAACGTATGGCTACCATCTGCATTGGCATTTTCTTCCACGCTTCCGTGATCAGGGAGGTGCTCGACATTGTTATGCTCTTCATCATTAGCACCGCTTCCATTGTCAAGGTCCTCAGCCAAATTGAGGTAGTGTTGCTTGCCACTCTCAAAACTCTTACCGCCGCCGCTTGTGAGGTCTTCCATGGAAATGAATTTGCTCGGCTGAGCAACAGCACTCTCACTTGCGGATGGCTTGCTGCTATTGTCATTCGTCAAAACATGATCAGTCTCGATTTCATCATCATACGCCAGGCTACTGTCACTTATCAGGTTTGTGTAAGCACTATTTCCGTCACCGTCAACAGCGATTGCACTACTTTTGTTGCCACTACTACTGCTAAAACTACTGCTACTACTATTACTACTACTACTACTACTGCTACTCGTACTGTTTATACTACTGCTGGTATTATTGTTGTTGTAATTGTTAGCACTACTGCTACCATTCCTGTTGTTCATGTTCCGCCAAAAATTGGCAATTCTACTGATGATACTACTACTACTTCTCTCAAGAGTGCCATCAATATGTCGGAAGGCTGCCAAGCTGAGATAGTTTGCTGGGAGAAGGGTTGGCTTGCTCAGTGAAGGGTTGTTATTATTATTGTTATTATTGTCAGCATTGTTTAATATACTAGCTTTGCTACCAGCTTTGGCAGGAGCAGAAGCAGCCGAAGTGTTTATCAAAGTCGCGCTCTGTTTCTCATAGAGATCAGTTTCGTGGCTGTACCTGTCAATGTCGACACTGCTCATGGTAGCATCACTCCCTGTCGTGTAGTATGAGTCAAGCTCGTCTTCTGGCGTAAACAATGAGGAAGGCTCTTCTCGAGCTAGGAGGGATGAGGACGACTGGCGAGCCTTGCCGTTCTCTCCAACATGGTGGTAATCTTGGTGATTATGCTCCTTTTCGGTTGACTGGGTGAATGGAGAGGGAATCGTGGGGAACCTCACGAAGGGTACATGCCCGTGCTCAAGGCCTTCCAACGAGTCTCTTGCAGTTGAGCCGTAAAAATTGGGTCTGCTCGTTTCATACAGAAGCGGCGCTGTTCCTCGGGATGAGTTGAGTTTCATTAGCATTAGGTTTTTACTATTACTATTATTATTATTATTTGCGGAAGTGGAGGAACCTTTGCGGAGTCCAGGAATGGGTTCGACATGGCCTGCTTTGAAGCCTAAAACTGAGGGAAATAGGAGGAAGAGGAGGAGAGAGGTTGTGGCAATATGTCGGCCGCTGTGGGCTCCGGCGTGGCGTTTTGAATAAATATGCGACCTCATCGTGACTAAGGGAATTCGTATGGTGGATGAGTAATGAAGAATAGACAGAAAGAAAAACTGATCAGCTTTCTCCTTCTGACATTTAGGGATATCCTTAAGCCGCTATGCACGACGTTCACTTTTCGTTAAACTGGGGTGATAATGCTGGATTGGCCAATTACGTCTTTTACGACATTGCTTAAAAATAATGAGTACAGTTAGCTGCTATATAGCTATTCTAATTCCAATGGTCGCGTCGTGGCGGATATCTCTGATGCTCCTGTCAAAGAAAAATTAACTTGTTGAAAGTTGAAGCGTGAGGCTATGAGGACGAACAAGTGAATTTGTGTTCATGTATTGTTGGGTGGATCGCATCGCGTTTTTTTCAAGTCATGGGCCAAGTCTTTCACTTCTCTTCTGTTCAAGTTCCGTTGAGAAAAATTGATTCATGTTCACTTTTGTTGTTGTTGATTCCCTTCCGTTTTGATTGCAATCAGCCTGCGGATTGAAAACATAAATGAGATTTTGAAAATTAAATGATGACAGACGTTAAACGGGAATATTTAGCTCTATTATTGCCAAGTCTTGTAAACACAAACAGCAGCTGCCACTCCTCATAAATGTGCGGGACAACTGAGGCATGACGTTAAAATGTGAAAAAATGAAGGTGCTTTTAACCACGCACATTAAACCCAACCATCCTTTGGTGGCTTTCGTTTCATTCCGCACTTTTTAATGAATGAACCATGTCGGAAGTTGTGCTGCTTTGTGTAGAGGAAAATGTTAAAACGGACCAACAGGAGGAATTTGTACAAATGCGTTTTTATAATTGCAAAAAAGTATGCATGCATAAGTAAAAATATCACATGAAATTACTCTCTGCCTCTTTATGCCATGAAATACAGTTTTCTTTGTGCTTTTTATTGCAACTGCTAATTCCCATTTCCCCAATCACTTCATTGCGGTATTCGACAAGATGCACCACCGTTACTATTCTTTTTACGCATTAAAACACAACAACTTTCGTTGGAGGCGAAACCAAAAATCTTCTTCCGGGCCGCGGAATTGGAAAAACTGGAAAAAAATCATCTGAACATTGATAACTTTATTCAGCAGTACTGATATGCCTCTAGAAACGTTTGTGCTCTTGAAAATGAAAACATGGAACACAGTTCGAGGAATGAAGTGAATTAAGTGATTAACGGTTCAGATTTTATTGCGCCATGCATTACTGATTGTGGATTTTTTTGTAGCCACAAAATTTCTCCATCGATTTAAAAAGGGTTAGTTTAATGGTACACAATGATGTTTGCATAATGGGACTGTGAAGTAGTAAATTTTAAGCGACTGCTAGATTACCATCATTATCAATTAATCATTAGTATCATGAGCCACAAGTTAGAAATAAATGATATTGATCAAAATGCAAGCAATCACTATTAGTGTAGTAGTACTCTATTTATTTTTCGAGTCATATTTATAGAAAATTGTAAATTGCGTTGAATGTGTGGTAATCTAATTTCTTTGAAATTTAGAACGTGCTCCTTTTGTAAATTATGAGTTTAGGTTTTATAATTCCCTTTCAATATTAAGCTTTCTACATCCGTTATGCAATTTTGCATATTTCTACGAAAATTGAAATAAAAGTGTAAATAAAAAACGACATAAAATTGCCTCTTATGATTTTCTCATTTTCACACTTGAAGATTTCAAGATTTCATGTGGCTACGTGCGTGCGCCGACCATCTTAAAAAGGAAAATCTAATAAATATTGCTTTCCTAAGTAAAAGTGCACAGTTGAGTTGTGATACGCACGACTTTCAATAGTTCGACCATTCCAGATTACCAATACTTAACTGGAAGTTACCAACCAAACAATTAAGTAAATTTGAAAAGCTTATGTCGATATAGTTAATAGTTATCTAACACGTGCAATTGCCGAGATAAAAAATACTGAACTTATACAAGATTACTAACTATTTGACATGGTTTTTTAAGCAATTCTTTGGTAGAATGGCAAATATAGGAGGAAAAAGTAAATTTTGGCAAAATTTTAAAACTGCCACCGTGAATACCGTGATCGTTGGTGGCAAAGATATTTTGGGAAGGGGTAAAATACGTGTATCTTTAAGGGAAACACTTGGGGCGAGGGGAGAGCCTGTATTTAAAAGGATTCTGTGCAGAACGAAGATCCCAAAAGATATTTATATCCTTCTCTTCAGCAAACAAAACTCACTTGCATTTTAAACTCGTTTTATTTACCCATTTTTGCAACAAACTACCAAAAGTGTACCTAAAAATGGAAATACCTACTTCAAACCACATAAATCCCTACAATAAATACTCCTTTTTCTTCATAACTCCCATATATCATCATAATATCTCAGGTAACGCATAAAAACAGAGGGGAGCATTTACCCAGTCACGGACTGATTGTCACAATTATCTGCTGATGATAATAATCTCATTAAAATGGAGTAATTCATTCATGAAATGTTCCTTTCTCTGCAGGCGGATATCCCAACAACAAGAACGCCACTGCACTGCCCTGCATGCATACCACATATGATTACGGAGACTGCATTTGGTGACCAGAATACTACATTTTTTTCCTTTTTTTTAATATAAAAAAGAGAATATTATACATAAATAGTCAACGGTGCACGTAACGAAAAAATAAAAGACTCTGACATGGCTGTAAAAGGATTTAACTTTAAAAAAATAAAAATCTGCCATATATACGTAAATATTTTTTGTGTGAGTTTCCTACACAGTATTCAGAACATATCCACCAGATTTGACGGCGAACATTAATGCCCTGCATAACAATACAAAGGTAAAAAACAGGAGAGCGAAAAATAATCCCTGATTTTACAGTAAGTTCACGTCAGTCATTGCTGGTTTTATTTCAAAGAGAGATTCAACACAAAACCGTTTGAAAGCGATATATCGGTTGGCTATGTGGTGATGTAGAGGAGAAAACCATGGATAACATGTCTCACCGTGTCTTGCTCCCCTAAAGACTTTACAAAAGAATGCAAAACTTTGCATTAGCATTGAACAGTGAGATCACAAGGGGATTAGGATTAAGCGATGCTCTTAAGCATGTGAAAGAAGATCATCAACCAGTGGATTAACTGTGAGAGCCTTGAAAAAGGGAGAAACCGCAAGATTTTTAAAGTCAGACAGAATCATGCCTTAATTCTCTTGTATTACTAGGTTTCTCCATGGTCTCAATGAAATGATCATAGTTTGGTGTCGTATTGAAGTTGACACCGCTGTGTAGATTTTGGTAAAAGCCGCAGATTTTGAGTCGGGCAAAATGCAAATGAGAATGGTTTCATGTATAAAATAAACTGTAGTAATATTTATATGTATATTTACTTTTGAAAAAGCTAATCATATTCACATTGAGTTGACAGAGAACTTTTTCTGAATCTACCTCAAGTAGCAATGCTTGCTGACGTCTTCAATACTGTCTTTGTATTTGTCATGCCTTTTTGAATATAAGTCATTCTCTGGTTTCTGTGGTCTCAAACCTGCCATTAAATAAAATCTAATCTTTTCTACCTATTTAAGCTACTCAATACAACATTTACAACAATGTGGCTATGCAAATCTCAACTTTAGTAGACATTAAAATGCGTAGGATTTTGTGGAAAAAAGCTAAATTCTCTTTCTATTTTTTCAAAAAATGCATACGTTTTTTAATGTAAAAATATGTCCTTATCTCGAATGCAGAAGAGTAATAAAAAACTACCTATGTAAACTGTTTTGTTGACTACGATGAGAATTGAGTAGAAAAAAGGAACGCAGTTTGCATGCTTTTTTCCTCAGGTGGGATAGGCAGTAGGGAATGTAAGTAAGGAATGGAATGGAGGGATTCACATTTACAGTGATAGAGTGAAGCTTACTCACGAGCGACAATTTGTTGAATGCATAGCTCTACCTATTTTTTTTATTGTCTGAGCCACACACAATTTGCATGACAGAAAAGTTTTTTTTGCCATAAAAATCTCTCCTCGTGGATGGATTGAGAAGTTGTGTTTTTGCTATTTAGTTACATTTCATCTACCAAAACTAACACTGACATAATGATTGGATCATTGTTGATTCTCAAGTGGTGGCTTTTGAATGGTTTGAATGGCAGAATTGTATTATTCCCTGTTAAAGAAACACTTAAACTACTACAACAAGCCTTTTTTGTTACTCGGTTTCAGCTTCACCAGAAAGAAGCTTCATCTCACTTTTCAAAAAGTATAAAATAAGCAGTTAAGCACACAACAATTTGTTTACACATTTCTATATCCTCCTCACTCGACTCTGTTTTTAGTTTTCAAGTCTTTGTTGATCAAGAACCGAAAAGTGTGGCCAAAGCGCCACTTGAGATTAAGCCATTTTCTGAGAAAAAAATCTTTCCGGCAGTTTCTTTGATTGACAAATCTACACGATTGCGCCTGCTTCTAATTTGATTAGAGTTTCCCACTAATTTCCCTTTGTTACAAAGAAGAGTTAAAGAAAGGAGGCACATTCATAAATGCGAAATGCGGATTTCGCTAATGTTGCCTTTTCAATTGGCGTTGAAAACACTTTTTTCATTTGATTCGCTTTCTGAAAAATAAAAGGCAGCGCGACTAGCGCGAGCTCGAGTTGGTTTTGGTGATTTAATAATTTTGTTTCTTGCCATTTTCCGAGTGGGTCGGCGCACACACAATCGAAACGTGCATGTCCCATTTTATAATAAAAAAGCAACAAGTATCTTTTCAAACAACATCATCATCATGCCCTCACTCTTGTACGTATGCTTTTATTTCCGTGCAAATAATTAGCAGCCACGTCAAATGATGGGTACGGACTAACGTAGTATGTAACGGACGTGCATACATATTTAGAATAAGCATGCTATTGTTTTTTTATTTATTTTCTCCAAGAAAGCTGTACACAATAAATGTTGTTGAGAAATCAATGAACTGATCTGCTGGGGTTACATATATTACGAAAGGTGTTTTGAATTTTTGATACAGGATGATGCCATGTCACAAGAGAAGAATGCATTTGATACTTGCTCACGAAAATAAGAGGAAAATGGTATTTTTCAAAAAAGAAGCTGAAAACGGAACATAGTTGATGAGGACGCTTTTTGAGACTGATTTCAACACGTCTTCCTTCACTGAAAACACACACGTGTTTATCAGTGCGTGCCAAGTTGCATTATATGAGCATCAAAAGAGAATCTGTTTCTTGGGTTGATCCTTGATGAGTGTGATTTTTGGGAAGATGCACCATGCTGTGCTACTGCTCAGCTGCACTGTTTGATCTACTATTTAATTGAACCTAGTGTAGGTTTACACTCTGTGAAAGAAAGGCTTAACCGGTCAGTTAAAGGGAGTTTACTACATTGCCTCGATACTCAACGGAAAAACAATGATATGTTTTGTGCAATTGTTATCATTGCCCTTGCACCACACTTGCACTCCACTCTCCTCTTGCAGAGGGGTAGTTTAGTGAGCCTTTGAAAATTTAGCCTTTTGATTGTGGTTGTTGTGAATCGAGAAGGTGTAAAAAATGTATTAGTAATCCAGATCAGCTTATTGTATCACCCTCCTTTTCGCATTTTGCCTACTTTTCTCTTTTTTGAAAAGAAGAGGATTTTGAGTTCAAGGTAATCTGGAGCAAGAAACATGGAGTGTAACGAGGGAGTCGGCGAGGCAATGTAATAATAATTATTATGTGTTAAGGTTTGGAGTTTTTTTAAAAGAAAAAAGTAGGTATGATGTAAAAAGTTAACTAGGGAATATACATGCCTTAAGTGAATGTTATTATTGCACAATGCACAATGATATATTGTTCAGAGCGTAAAAAGATTTATTTATTGGAGTTTTGCACGAGTCACTGATTGAAAATATTTTAACTAGTTTTTTTTTTCAATTTGTAGACAATGAGTAGTTTTCTGGCAAAAATTAGCATTAGTATGCGATTTAGCCTTGATTGAGGTGTGTTTGTTTCAGAGAGAATTGCCTTTTATTCGAGGAAATGGGGTAAATTGTAAATGATTTAGAGATGCGAGAATATAATTGTACTTATATGATTTAAAAAGTGGAAAGGTTTTAGACTGCGAGCATGAAAATCGAGCTCGTCTTTGTAGAGCATAACCGTGCTCTGATTTGTATAGCTTTACATATTTCATTTATCTCGTGCGATCTGTTCATTTTTATTTTTTCCTGATCCTTCTTATTTACCAGGTTAAGCTAGATTAAGCTACATGTTGGCAGGAGACCTTGTCAAAATTAACAACTAATTGTAAGAAATCAACAAATAAAAACATTTGAGCTAGGAATGCAGCCTAACCCAACCCACTCATTTTTACTACACGGTCATTTACATTTTTTGCTTCAGTTTAATAATGAGGATTTGAAAAGGTGCATTTGTGAAGCAAAAGTAGAAATCAATGATCTTTCTTTGACATCTGTTTTAGTTTATTCTAAAATTCCGATAAATAAATACTAATCATGCTTTCGCTTTTTCACACGACTAGGTGCAGACAAGTGCAAATCATTGCAACATCATTCAAGCACCGGCTGAAAGTTTATTCGTGTACAATTCAGAATGCAGATTGCATATTCATTGAATTTTGAATGCAATCTGAGCAGTTATTGGATTCATGCACAGTCTGAGGAATTCATTAACTTTTCAAAGTCTCTCACACTGCGACACACAAAAATCCCTTACAATTCCCTTACATCTCTTTTTTGTGGTTGTTGAATGGCAAAAAGTCAATTGTAGCCCAAGGGATATGCCATTGAATAATCTCAAGTGACACAAAAATAAATTTGCCTCAAAGTTTTTTGTCAAGTGTCCTTCAATTTGCATTATAGCATTAATGACTTGCATTGTGTTTTAAAAACTAGGTTTAACCATTCGAGAGTGTGACGAGGAGTGAATGTAAAATTCAATCAACGTTGTGGAGATAGCTTTATTTAATAAAATCCACCTTTCAAATGAACTGGCACGAGAAATAATAATTTCAAGAACCTTCTCAAAGTGTGCACCAAATGTCATGTAATGTACATTCCTGTACCTACATTTATTGGGTAATCTTACAAAGTAAGTACGTGTGAGCGATTTTCGTACCAAACGGTCGGTGTGGAATAATCTTAAGCACGTTATCATTTCGTGAATAAAAACGAAATTTTTTATTCTTTTACGAGAAAAGCCACAAAATGTGGTACAGCTATAAATCCTCGTTTTTTATCATTATTTTAAATTGCGGAAGAAAGAAGCACGCATTTTTGAGAAGATTATCATTTTTATCATGTGTCATATAATAACATCATTTGAATATTTCACACGGATCGTCACCATTAAATTTTAACAGGTTACTCTGATTACTTAGTTCAAGTAATGTAGTATTGGTTTCTAGGGAAAAAATCAGATATTGACTATAAAAATGGTTTGTATTCAAACTTGAACATTTCACGTGATCATGCTTAATCACAGCTAGTGCAACGTGATCTCACCTTTCATGGTGCTACTGAAAAGATTTCAAAACATTGTATTTCCGCTTTTAAACACTTGCTACACGATCAAAGACCTCTGGAGAGTTTCCCACGGGACCGAATGCAATATTCATCTTAATAAAAATGAGAGCACTTACTACCAGCAATATAGAAAGAGCCAAGGAAGGAATTTATCCGTTTCTGATATTTTCTTGTAATCCCTGAGAACTGAGAACACAACTGAAAGGAAGTGCTCTCCGTTTCTGATAAAATAGGTGTCTTACTTGGTGCTAATGTCGTCTTTACGAATAAATTCCCACATTATGTTGCTTTATGTAGCTCGATGAGCAGCTAAAATGCGTCAGTATTACTTGGCTCAACTTTTTTTCTAGCTGTACTGGCACGCATGGAGGGATGACTTGAGGAGATAAGAAAAATTAATTTTGCAAAGATGGTATGTTTTCTCATTTCAAACTTGGCAACATTACATAAGAAGGGAAGAAATATGAAGGTATAACAAGGGTTGCAAGTTGCAATGTCAAGCTAGACGTGGCTATAGCTCAAAACTACCACAAGTTCTTAATCCATGGTCAGTAGTTTGCCAAAAAAAAAGTGCACAATTAATTATTATCACACATATAATTCAGCGGAAGGAAGTTTGTTTTATGAAGATGTATGGAAAATGACAAACAAATAAATATTCATCAAGTATTCACATTCTGTAAACTGGTTTAAAATTATAAATAAATACACTGCCCTGGCAAGTTTTGCGCAGCGCATTAGCAACTGTGATAGGATCTGCTGAAAGGTAGTGTTTCCGGGTTTGATTCGAATACCCTGCACATGAAACAAGTACCGTCATAATTACAATGTAACAGTTCATGTGACATAACATGTAGTCGTGTTTGATTGAGAGGATGCATCAATAAAAAATGTAATCAAGCCGACAAAGTCAATTTATGAAAAATTGTGTTAACGCATCCATTTGACACTTTGAACTTACCCTTGAAAACGACACGCTGAAGCTCCCACTTTTTTCTTACGGACTTGAGTCCGTCCGTAGTCCTCAGAGGAATTGCTTAAGCATACTAAAATTTCACATATTTCACCAAACTGGGATCCTTTCACTTGTACGTACCTAATCTCCTTAGTAAATATAATATCCTAGTAAAGGCTGAAACTAATGAATAATCAATTACAAATCATTCTGAAAGCAGCCGTGTGCTCTGCACATACTCTGCTGTGAATAAATTGGAGAAATTAGAGAAACTGTTCACAATCTGTTGAAATAGAGTTAGCATTGAGTCCAAGAGTAAAATGAATTCAAAAGAATGACACTTTAGGATAAAGTGTGTTTTTGAAAGAAGGACACTCAATAAAACTGTACACCATTTTTTGGTTAAAAAGCACTGACGAGGATCACATCCTACTGCACATGCTCTCAAGTGAGTAGGCGCACGCAGAATGGGAAGCTAAAGTGGAAATGAGTGAGTTAATATAAGGAAGACTTGCAGTTTTGTTATAAAACTTTTTCAGACCTTTTCATGCAACAAAGAGTCCTGCTGACGAAGTTTCTCTTGAAGCACACCTTCAAGAACGCTGCTGCAACCCCTTCTACTAGATGCCTTATAATGATCTGTGTACGAGTATGAACGCATATATTGTTTTAGGTAGCTTTTATTCCCATGTGAGTTCACATCGTTATATTGTTCATTCAGAAATAGCGTAAGGGTTTTTCTAAGAGCAAGCCAACCAACCACAAAGGTTGATTTTACAAAGGATAGACGAAAAAGGTTAGACTGTGTTTATGCCTGATGCGTTTTTAGAAACCAGTTAAGTTGTATCATGATCACTGAGGAGCTGGCAGAGGTATTGAAAGTAGTTTTTTCTTCTCAAAACAATAGGATAGTCTTGAACTTGGAGATTTTTCTCAAACTTACGATAAGCTACGGGTTATTTTAGGAAGGAATTTAGGGAGGGGAAGAAGAGGGGATGAAAGAACTCTTCTGACATGCATATTCAATAGTCGGTGGTGTATTTGCAATAACCTCAAAACATTTTGCAAAGTGCGGGCAAGGAATGAAAGGTTAAGATTGATGAGCATACGTGATTGATTAAAGCTGCAGAAAGAATGCAGATGTGAAGGAGGGATGTGCGAGGATACAAATAAAATTCAGGGATTTTTTACACTTGCAATTAAAAAAACATGGATTGTTACGTGTGTAGTGGGCCCTTATCTCATCGGTTTTGCGTGGTGGGTTCTACAAACAGGGAAAATTTGATTGGCCTTTGATGGAGGCTGAGATTAGACTGTTTGGTAACAATGATTTCAGGCTATATCGTATCTAGTCCGTGAAAACTAATCATGACTCGTGTTTCAATTAAATAACACAACCTTTGCAGCTAGTGCAGCATGCGAAGGTTGCTCTTTGAGTTCGCTGTGCTGTTTTTAATGTGCAAGTTGCTTGAAAATGCTTGCTGGGCGATTAAAATGATTTACTATGCATGTAATATGTCTAAATGTCATTTTGTTAACTTTATTCGAGAAAAATATCAAAATTTGTTGTATTCAGTCGTTATCTAATGCTATTTGCGTATTTTGTGTATGACACGGGCAGTGAGAGAGTAGATCAAATTTCAGGATCGTTGCATACAAATTAGAGAACAATTAATACCGGTGGAGTAGAAATCCTACGGAAATAGTACATAATTAATACTCTACACATCAAACTTTCGTTTTTGAAATGTAGTAATACCCTGTATGAGGTGACATTGTATATTTGTATGGATCATCAACAGTTGACAATGTAAGACTGCGACGAAAGCGAAGCTTGCGGATATATGTATTTATAGAAAACAACACTAACAGCTAAACACAATTAACCGAAGCGAATCTAAAGTATGCAATCTAGAGCGTTCCGTAGCCTGTTGTAGGGACAGATCTGGTACTGTCTTCGAAGCCATTGTTTTCCTGTCCATTTGGTGATGGACTGTCAGATTCCAACATGTAGTTGGTTTCACCTTGATCGCTCACGTTTTTACTACTTCTCTGCAAAAGATTCTTTCTCCAAGGGAATACCACGTATGTTTTAGTGTCTCCCCATTTACGATAAACTAAAGCATTCATTAGAGCTTGTAATGGATTGACAATAGCCTGCAAGGAAAAATGAACATGTAATGATTACATCCAGACTGGAACGTGAATGACAGTGTGCTATAATTCCATTTTCTATATAGTCACTTACCATTAAGTACCAATCAAACAAAACAAAGTTTTTAGGAAGATCATCCCAGAGTGTCCATAGGAGAAATGCGTTGATTAAATTCGGCAGCCAACAGATATAAAATACTAAATTAATACAAAAGAACTTGAAGTTCAAACTCCGTAAATGCTTCCGTTCGCTATGTGTAAACCTCCCGGAAACGGACACCACCATTTCTTCAGCCTATAACGGAAGAAAACGGGTATATATATACATATATGAATACCTCTCTCCTCTACATGGCAACCCCATTAAAATAATAAATGCTCATCCATCCTACTTTCATAGATGTCTTCCAATACAATATTGGGTTCACTATCATAACGATCACGATGGGGAGATAGGTAAATATGTAGTTGGGTAGTATTCTCGAGAATGCACTTCGACCCATGGCATGGCAACTGAAAACAGGATAATTATTCCATGAAGACGAGTTTAGAATGGTTAAAGAAGACATTTTGATAATCCAAATTAGACTGAGCAACGTCATTTTTTAAACGTGGAGGACTTACTTAATATCGGGATAGTAGAGAATAGTAAGTCCAACGATGCATAGCACAGCGGGGAGTCCCCATGCAAATAAGTGATATATTTTTGGCATGCCTCGATCCTCATTCACGACTTTGAACACGAAAATGGACAAAACGTGAGAGGTTAAACAGTTGAAGACAGAAGGGGATTAAACATTTTCAAAAATATTCTTACCGAAGACACAGCGCAAAAGTATGTGTCGAGGGAAGGAGACATGACAAGACTTTTTCCTATGATCCATGAAACGGACCGGATCAATACAGCTTGAGAAAGAAAGTGAATTGAAATTATGTGACATGACATAATGGAAATCAGCGCTATCAAACTTTTACTCTACCTGAAGAAGCCAAGAGATCTGCTGTCGCAAGCCAAACTATAATATACCGCCCTCGTAGCGACGAATTCGTCGGTCGCTTCAGTGTTGACTGATAAGGCTTCCTTGGCAGAACCTTTTAAGAGTAGTGTCGGTCGAGTGTCATTACATTTATAAATGACAATGTACTTCAAAATTCTTGCAGATTAAAAAAATAGTTTTAATTACTTGGTAAATGGCTCCGAGTATTCCGAAAACGGAGAATAAGATGCAAACAGCATTGTACGGGCCAGAGCGAAATTGAACTAAAGTATCCGCTCCAGGTCGTGTCATATTCGTTTGAATACAACAGAAAGTTTGCAATGTTGGATCAGCCATCCTGCTCACACCGCTACAAATTCAATTTTGAACTAACTAATAACAATTATCAAAACAACCCTCCTGCCTTCCTCCTCAGATCCGTATTTTGTGTTGTGGCATCTTTCACACTAAATTCTACACTATTATATAATATAATATCAGAGCTAACAAGTATTTATTTATTTGATTTGAAAATGATTTTATTAGTACGAGTCCATGTGTTGACGAATGTGCCCGTTAAGCGAAACTAGGAAAACATTATGAAACATGTTTGTTGCATAACAGAGAAAGAGAGAGAGAGAGACGAGACAAGTTTCCAGTCTGTCCAGTTCAGCAGTGTGTTATTCAGCAGGTGAATGCATTATTTTATTTTATCATTACATGCCCACGTACAATACACCTGAGCTGATTATACGAAATCTGAGAAGAAGCAGAACCTGATTCTCTTCTCTCATCCAGACAAGTCTGGCTGGATGTGATGATGATAACTTGCTTGGTTTCACTATTCAACCAGTCACGTGTGATTCACAATCATATCACCACTATGTTAATAATTTCACAAAAAAGGGTACTGTTCTCTCCTTCAGCGTTTGGATTCCTTGAGAAGAAGTTTTTATCAACATTTGCACATGTACTTTGTATTCATGTACAAGTAGCGC
>JAHZNA010004306.1:0-15420 GCA_027743935.1 Sinodicranocentrus sp. ZH6
TTTTTGAGAAAACTTGAACATTTCGTTAAATTCGGTTTTTGGATAAAATGACATTCATGTGGGCAAAATAAGTGAAATGTTTAAGCTTTATAGTGTTATCGCACTTCCGGATATAGCCCATGTGCACTCACAAAGTAATATTAGCTAGTGGAAGAATTTCATTTTTGAGAAAACTTGAAGATTTCGTTAAATTCGGTTTTTGGAGAAAATAAAATTAATATTGACAAAATAAGTAAAATGTTAAAGCTCTTTGGTGTTACCCCACTTCCGTAAATAGCCCATGGGCACTCATGAAGTAATATTAGCTAGTGGAAGAATTTCATTTTTGAGAAAACTTGAGGATTTCGTTAAATTGGGTTTTTGGATAAAATGACATACATGTAGGCAAAATAAGTAAAATTTTAAAGCTCTATGGTGTTACCCCACTTCCGTAAATAGCCCATGGGCACTCATAAAGTAATATTAGCTAGTGGAAGAATTTCATTTTTGAGAAAACTTGAGGATTTTGTTAAATTGGGTTTTTGGATAAAATGACATACATGCAGGCAAAATTAGTAAATTTTTTAAGCTCTATATTGTTATATTTGTTCCTGAAATAGCCCATGTGCACTCATAAAGTAATATTAGCTAGTGGAAGAGTTTATATTTTGAGAAAACTTGAAGTTTTTATTACATTCGTTTTTTGGATTAAATGACATAGATTTAGACAAAATAAGTAAAATGTTTGAGACATTTAGTATTACTACATTTCCTTAAAAAGCCCATGTGCACTTGTAAAGTAAGATTGGCTGGTGGAAAGAAATGATCGTGGTATTGGGAGTTTTATTTAAATATTAGCAATAAAAGTTATCTGGATACTTATGCTTACTTTCAGTCCTTGTGTACTGCATCAATTTCAAGGTTTCTTAGGGGATTACGCACAATTGCATTTTGCAGTTTGAAATTATCATTTTCAGTGGCAAAATCTAATTGTTGTCCTATCATTGTTGTCGACAGAAGTCCACGTAGGACTTTATACTTCTCCGACTCTGGATTCATTTTTAAATTTGCAATACTATGTTCATCGTGCCCGTCTAAAATAGCTCTTGCATTTCTTAACACGTGTAATCCGCAGCTCCATCCATCATGCTGACTTTGAACTTTCACATGTCGGACATCCCAATCACTAAAATTTTTGTTTACGAATTCATCATTGGGGAAAAATGATTGAAGAACATTTTTTTTTATTTCGAGCTCAAATTCTTTCTTGGCAAATGTCGGCATGTTTTTACTATTGTAAATTACGCACTCTTTGTTTAAAGCAGAAATCGCAAGCAAAATCCAGTGATCTGACACGCGCAAAGGGTGAAGTATAACCTGTAGTTTGCTTATTTTGTCAAGGTAATCCATCCGACATTCACGATCTGACGAAATCCACTGTTCATTGCCCCCAACTTTTACGGTACCTTTGTACACGAAGTGCGGTGGGGTAAAGCTGTTACTGTGTAAATTCCGCATGTATGCTTCTATATGGTTGTCGTTTAAGAAACCGTTGTCCAAAAAAATTTCTTCTAAATGAAGGCGAGTCATGGCGATGTCTTCAACCCTAACAAGAATTTCTTTATCTGTAAACACAGGCAAATCCTTGGACTTCCTGTCGTGGCTTTTCGTTGTCTCTAATTCAAAATTTAACTTCCTAGCATTGCTTTTAACCGGTGCTGAGGTCTTTGGAGTCATAGATTTACAAGTGGTGCGTTTGTCTTTCTGTTGTGTTAAAAGTTTTACAAACTTTGGTCTAAAATATCTTGCTTGCTTTTGGGCAGAAACTTTCTTCTTCCATACGTCGCGTAGAAGATGTGCATCTGCTGTTTTAATTGTGGAGGGTGTCTTTGCACAAGTTCCTGCAGGTGTAGTTTTCACTAAAGAATATTTTGCAGGAATTGAGGATTTACTTCCGTTTTTAACAGAGCTGGAATTCGGTGTTCGTAATAATTTAGCAACCGATTCGTTTGTAAATCCGGAATGCCAAACCAGATTTTCTCTACAGTAATCTGACATATTTATGTTTCGTTTTGGATGCACTACGCTTTTTTTATGTTGAAGCACGATTCGACACATGCATTGCTTTCTCTATAAAAGTCAGAGTCAACTGATCTGCATATTAACGCTCTTGACCAAAACATATAGTATGGAACGTACGTATTCTGCAATGTATTTAGTACTTCCTCACAGAAATAATTATTTGTCACATCAAAGTCTGACTGAATGGTTTCAAGGCTTGTATTACGAATGCCCCTAAATTCGTGGAAGAACATTGATCTCTCCCTCTGCGCCTCTAGTTTATGTGCGTTATTTATAAGTTCTTCGTGTTCATCTTCTGTCATAATTGACGACAACTGTTCTTCAAAGTATATTGAAGGTTCTAAATCCTTTTCTTTTAGTAATGCCACATTGCGAAGTAACTCCGCACTGGTAATATGTTTGGTGCCAAATGTTCGTACAATAACTGTTGAGATTTTCCTAAACTCATCTATGGTGCTTGTTTCCTGTAATCTGGCCAGACCATGTAAAGCAAGGTGTTTAATTCGCTTACTTTGGGCTGTAGTGTTGAGTTTTCCTGATATGTTCCTGGAGAAAGCTTTTATTAAATGAGATGTACAAATAAACGGAATCGTCATATCCTTGGGAAAGTCACGTTTTCCCGTCAAAACATCCCACGACAACTCCATGAAATGAGGAATTCTATACATAATGAATAACCAAAGTTTTTAAACATTACCGCTTGACGTAATAAGAGTTCAGTTATTTTTACTGACGAAAAGTACGAACTTACTTCATATCATTTAATCCCCTTGTGAGTGCATGCAACAATGGAAATGAGAAGTCCGATACAGCAATCTTTGCAAAACTTTTGCCTCCGATGCTCTTCCCGCCAAGGTTCCCAATAGTTTCTCTCATGTGCAATAACAGATTCTGGGGTGCAAACAAGTCTGATCTTGAACTAAGCATTTCGGAAATAGGATACGTTACTCCTGTAGAGGTCCGCCCAAGCAGGAGATACGACATTACCATTTTATCTTTATACTTTTTGACAAATGAACCACTGGCATCAATATGAATTCGTAGTTTTTTGTCTTGTTTCATCATATTTAAATGAAGCATCATTGATTTTCGATCATACAAATACACAGAAAGGTGAGGCTCGGCAACAATTCTTTGAATGTAACCTGATATGTTGTATTCAGCGTTGTACTGCTTCCTCATTGTTGATTCTAGCTCGCGCAAGTCCTTAATTGGGTCTTTATCAACTCTTTTTTCTAACCTACTCTCAGAGCTTAATTTTCTAAGAACTGCTGCGCTTTGCTGCTTGTGATTATTATGGGCCAATTTAAGAAAGTTTGCTTCTGACAATGAACGTAATAGGACTTTTTTTGATTGCTCGTGTTTTAAGATTTTGGCCATTTCTCTCCTTTTCCTTGCTCTTAATTGTCGTCCCGTCGGTTTGCTTTGTTGGATTTTTGTGTTTCCAGACGTTGAAACCTGAATTTTTACATCTTTTCCCTTTATTGGCTTTTCGTTTATTTTTACTGTGAAACGAATACCACAATCCCCACCACATTTTCCATACATCTTACAGAAAGATTTCTTGTTGTAAGCTACGGTATGCGTTGAAGTAAAAGAACAAGTTTTTATAATTTTTTCTACTGCATCGCTCACGCCAGAAGGCCATTCTCGTTGCATAAATTGATTACTAGTAAAATCGAAAATTTCTTCCATGTCCTTGAATGGTATTGTGGCTTCAAATTTTTTTGGAACTTCGTAATCCAATTTTATATGTCTATCTCCAAGGATTTCTGCTGCGGTTTTCATATTTATTTGCAAATTTTCTTTATCAATGTCATCCTCATATTCACGTGAAATATTTGAATTGAAAGTTGTATCTTTTTCTTCTGTTTTACAGTTGCGCGGAAGTTCGTAGGTTTCCATTGTAGAATTATTATTTTGGTTGCATTCTTTGTTTTCAAACACAATGTCATCATCAATTTCCATTTCAACTTCAAGCATTTTTAGCTCGTTTCTGCTTGCAACTTCAATCCCAATTTCAGAAACTTGAATTTCATTGTTATTCTGTATTGCGCTGTCAAATGCAATTCCCTTTTCATTCTTTTCTTCACGTTTCACTGCTACACTATCCTGAGAAGTAATATTAGAAGTCTCGATTTTGTAACCGGGCTGCGTTTTCGAATTTGAAAAATTCTTCTCACAACGTTTCTTGACGACCTCTTCCACTTGAGAGGCAAAGTCGTTTTCTTTGTGTGCTTTATCTTTTACGCTAGTTGCATAATCGGAAGGTGAAAACTTGCATGGAGCTTTCCGCTGCCTTACTGGGCGCCTAAAGGTTTTTTGAATTTCTATATCTGGTAGTATGGGAGTAACATTTTTTTCAAGTATATCCTCTGCAAGGTCTTCTGACAAAATAATGTTGTTCTTGACATTCTGCAATACTTTTGGAAATTTTAATGCTGGTCGTATTTTATTAAAGAATGTACTCATGATCCGTGGATTTCTTTTCTGACTGTAGACAGCTTGTGCCTTTCGAATACTAACCTCCTTGCTTCGTTTCTTATAAAACGGGAATGAAGTTTCTAGCATTTCCCGCCATTTTTTTGGATTCCATGCTAGGATCTCGTTTATGTATTTCGATTCTTCTGCTTCATCCCTGTCTTTATTAAGGGTCAGTTGATTTATCTTGTCTTCAGTAATCTTGATGAAATTATTCTCATTGTCTGATATCTTTTCAATCTTATGTGATATACATTTCGATGAGACATTATGGACCGCCGTATTCATACCAATTAGTCCTTTGTTATTGCTAACATTAACGTTTTTTCGTTTGAACAGATACTTATGATCCACTCTACAGTAAGGATTAACAAGACTGCCAACAACTTTCGGTTCTGAAATGTCAGACGTTTTTCTTAATAGAGGAATAAAATGATCATTCGATCTATCCAAGTACAGGTTTAATGCAGGTAGCTTTTCTGAATGTGACGGATTAGAGTTGTATGTTTGTACACCGTTGTCGTGATACACATTGATAATTCTTCCTAACACTTCAGAGGCGATAAAAATTATGTCCATGTTGGCCCACTCGTTATCCGTTTCTAGTCTGCGTTGGACATCTTTAAAGTCAACGTTCATGGCTTCATAAAGATTGGAAAATAGCTCTTTGTTTGAGTTAAATTCGGTCAGAATAGCAGATTTGATTATTCCAGTAAGCTGTTCGTTACCCCACATTGCAGTTGATAAACTGTGATAAAAACAATTTCCGGTTTTTGAAGCCCGCAAAGCTTCAAATTTGCTTCTAATATTAGATGGAAGTAGTTTTTGTATTCTGTGATCCACCTGAGCATCAGTAATTTTGTCTAAGGTGACGGGTAATGCCGGATGTTTTTTTAATCCTGTGATAATTTTGTTGGAGATTTCCATATTTGATGCGTCTGAGTGCTGACAAATGTTTTTAGAATAACCACCGCAGGTACTGCAATGGACAAACATCTCATGAGTCCCAGTTATAACATTAACCTGGTTTACAGCCGGAATTGCTACAGTAATTTCGTTGGACTGTAAATCTTCGTCGACTTTTTTCATTCTAGTTACATGTTTGACTCCTGCCGACTTACTCCGAGACACCTCAGCAAGTTTTGGTTTTATTATATGCCTAGGATTGAAATGCTGATTCCGTGTTTCCTTTGCGCCATAACATTGATATGTTTGGCTAAGTGTTACTGGCGCATACGAGCCAACGAAAAGTGAAACACCCAGGTCTCGAAAGCTGTCCTCTAATCCAGGAGTGTCAAAAAAATTATAAATTTTGTTGACTAAATTTTGTCCAAATGTCTTTTTTTTGTCTTTCAAAGGATATTCATTTGCAGGTGAAGTTTTGCTGAACTTGGCGACAACAGAGTTGTCTATCTTGTCATCAAAAATCCTCAGTTCACTAACACGCAATTCGCCTTGAAGAGGTTTCTGTAATATCTTGGTCTGCGGGAATTTCTCCATAGGTAAAAAACTTGGAACGGGTACTTCTTTTGATGGATTTACCAAATTATTAGTTGCTTTCTTCTTTAATTTTTCCAGTTTTCCATTTTCAATTTCTTGAAATGTGGATGGATTGGAGAAATCTTCGAATCGTTTAGCTTTTCCATCCTTGTTAGGAAGATTTTTCCTGAAATCAATATCCGGATGGTCCTTACGTGCAAACTTTGGGTTAAACGTTTGCGCAGCCAAAGAATCAAAATCTAATGATTCAAGTATCGTTTTCAGATACTCTTCTGTGGCTGAAAAACCTCCATCAGTCAGAATTTCTTGGAGCAAAGAGAGCACGGTTTGCATTGATGATATAGTCGCGTTTGCACCGCGTTCTCTAGCCTTCATGACACTCCCTAGTAATGGTAAGTTTTCTCTAAAAGATTTGTAAAATAGTTGACGGCATGTTTCATCCTCTATTTCCCTTGTGGTGGATATTTCATTGCTTGTAGTGGTAATTTGTTTCTCTGGATCAGCATTGTTTTCAAACTCTTGTAATTTATGTGTTTCAGCACTCTTTTCTGAATTAATTTCATTCACCAGATCCTCTTCGTTTTGTAAATCGCCTTCCTTTTCCGATTCACTAACCACCTGGGTAACGTCTGTAGCTTCAACATCCTGCACTTGTTCATCTCTCAAAAAATCGTTTTCATTCTCTTTAATTGCGGAAGAACCTACATTTTCAAGAAGTTCCACGATTTCTAAATTCACAGATTATTTCTCGATAAATTAGTAGACTGATACACTTTATCACTTTGACGGTGAAATTTTATAAAAATTCTCAAATTTAAAATACCTTCTCTTTCATCAACTAGCTTCAGCAACACTTCAGAAATAAGTTCCTTCCACAATGCCATCACAGAATTTTTTTAATTAAAGCAAAGAAATATTTCACTGGAACGAAACAACACTACGAACATGTTTTCCCACAGCTTTAACTTTATTAAGCGTAAATATGTTTCTGGGACGAATATAAGTGTAGATGTAACAAGGTAGTAATTAATAAATATGATTAAATTTCATGATTTAAGCTATGTGAAGCAATGAAATTTAATTACAAAATAAATTACGTCATGAAAATAAGAATGGGGGTGATAAATAATAAAATTTATTATACGCTTTAATTATATAATGAATACTTCTCACCTTGATATCTGATAACATACATTTATGTTGGTAGCATAAATAGAATGATTTAATGGTCAGTTACGCACTTACCATAAGTATTTGATAGTTGCAAGGATACCCCAAGTATTGGCTAAAGTTTTAGGAATACGAAGATGGATTTACTTTTTAAAAGTGTTCTACTCAAAATTATCGCTAGGAAATTCCTTTTTAACAAGACCGAAATCGAAACCATGAAGTCATTTGGCTGCTTCAGCGATTTTTTTGTATTTTTTACAGATAAGATTACTTTTAATTAAGATTAGGTTTACCAGAATGTTAAAAAGATAAAGACATACAAAGATAAAGATGAGATTCAAAGCATTTTAAAGTTTCTATTGATACCTTTTTAACATGTTTCTTGTCTAAATTTGTTGCAGATTTCGAAACCAAAATGGCATAAATTGCGTAATTAGATAAATGGTTGAAAAATGTTGCATAATTTGAATTTTAATTCCCACTTCTACATAATGCAGCACAAATATATTCAGGTATTGCGTAAAAATATCACATATTTGTGCCAAGGTCATTGGAACAATGTTCAATAAAAAATGCGTTGCTGAAATGTTAAATACCACATCTTTCGTAATGTTGCGTAAATGTTGTGAATTGAGGTTAAGAAGCTATTGTTATTTGTGCAAAATAGGTAATAAATTAAATTCATTAAATATCATTGTCGAGCAAAGATGAAGCTTACAGGGCTCGGTAATCTGTTGAGTAATAGTGTAATCTGGTCAATCAGATTAAATGATTATTTAAGCTTTAATCATAAATCTGTAAACTTTTCAAAGGCAAGTTAGTGTATGAATATGTAAATCTGAAATAATTATTCGATTGAGTTCATAATGAATTTAACCGTATATATTCACACCATGCAATTAATGATATTAACAACTTAATTTGAAAGAGAAAATCGACGCAAATCATGCAATTTTTTCCTATGTAAGGAAACTCCAACCAAAGTTCATGTTCACGAGCATTATTCTTCCATGTATTATTGTAATCATAATAACAAAATTGTAAGATTACCGATCCCTGGAAGTTGTTCATAAGATGGGGAGGCTTGAGTTTAAATGCAATGTTGTTTAATAGTATTGAAGCAGATTCATTGCAAACGGTCCGTGTATTCTTTCCTTTCACCCCGAAGGTCTTCTCGTCGACTTATCCTTCACGGCCAAACTCATCACAAAGCGGAGAGTCGAAAGACTTTTAAATACCTTTTATATTGACTGTTAAATCAAATTTTGGCTTGATTTTCATTCGTTGTCAGATCGCAAGTTCAGAAAAATATATAATCTGCGAAATTGAATTTTAGCTGCGTAAATCAAGCTCAGTCTTAATCTCCTTTAAAATGTGTAGCTATCGTAAGTACATTATATAAGACATTTTTTGCTATTTCGTTTTTCTGTATTTTTAAAATCGTTTGTATTGCATGTAACTAATAAATGACTTTTCAGAACACAACCGTGTACCGATTCTTTCGCCAGATGGGCAGGAAATGCCAAACGATTTGGAACCAATTACCTACAACATAATGTTGGGGCTGCTTTTGTTCATAGGATTGCTTGCTGCCCTATTTATTTGTGGTGCCCGCCAAAACACACGACGTCAGTAAATGTATGAGACGTATGAGTATATGATTATTGAGTTGATAATGGAATAAAAGACGTACAGCCATGTTAATGTTGAGTTGATAAAACAATAAAACTCGTTGAGTAATGAAACTCGTTTTTTATTTTGGGACAATGCGCACTAACTAACTTTTAACAAAATCTTAGCTTGCATGAAGGTTTTTAAAACATGTATGTACGTTAAACGTCAAGTTTGCTTGTTTGGTTTTCACGGCCAGTGCCCCATGCTCAGGGTCATTATGCTGGTTATCAGTTACTAAGTCAAACAAGGATTATTTAATATTACAGAGAGAGGAAATCGAACCCCCGACCATGCAGCATCAGTTAAGATGGTTAACTCACTGTGCTACACGGGCTCTGTGAACTGGCTGGAACTTGTATAGTTTGCCTAAAACAGGTCGCCATTTGACAATTTTATCTGTTGAATAAACCAAACTAAATTGACACAGAATTTAATCTCCCGGCGGATTGGATTGGGATGGAAAGAAGGAACTAATAAGTTTACAATTTTAGATGATTTATTTCCAACATTTAATTATTAGTTATATTTTTTTCCAAGATTTATAGCTTTAATAGAACGGTAAAAATCATTCAATAACGATAACCTGTTCACGAAAGATACATTCCTTACAATATTAGAAAACAAAAAGCACTGTGCGACAGTGATGTTTGAGGATACATACAAAACGTTATCAAAATTTGAATTTGGAATACATTGCCATACCGAAAAGGTTCGAAGCTGAATAAAAGTACTTAGTAATATCGAGGCTATTAATCGTATGATTCCCATTACAGATGTAAAAGAAAGCCATACAAACAAAACAAAATAAATTTTTTCATAAATATTATTCATACCATGCACGCAAAATGCATCATATGAAACTAAGCCTTGTGCTGGACCGAATATTATAACATGACATTTTGAAACTTTCGGAAAGAGAAATTCTGCCGCATCATTTCTAGTCCATGGATCCGAGAACAAAGCTTTAAACGAGCCAAACCCGAATCTTGTAAAATGAAACTTGATGGATGCGTCAAGAACAAACACAGCTAACAGATGTAGCGTTACTAATAAAAATTCCAATGAAATGTATTTATAGTAAAAGGCATCACAGTTAAAATTGTTATCCAAGACAACATTGACAACTTTAATACAATGCAAACGCCTTTCCTTTTCTAAAAGCAACAGTTTCAAAGGATTTACCAACGGAGGTAAGACATTACGTTCCGTAGCTCTCAAAATGTAATTAGGGATGTAAATGCCAATTCCAGTCAAAAACAAAACTACGGGTACATTTCGGAGGTGATTTAGTACTATTGTATCATCACCAATTAACAACTGCGCGACACCAGGCGCCGTTACTTCTTTTCCGACTACGTCATGTATTCTTCCTGGTATTACATATGTCCCTGTTGCATAACACATTGTATCTACGATGGTCTGGACGGCAGGATCACTAAAACACGCTTGCAAATCCTTAGACTCTCTGGAAAAGTAATTATGTATTAGTTTCAAGCACAATAAGGTTTTAATTAAGATCGAAATACCTTATAAAAGACAGTATACTGAAACTTAAAAAAATAATTGGCGTGAGGACACCTAGGAGAAAAAACGTTGTGCTTTTAATAGAAGGTTCGGAAGACAGTATTGACTTCCACACTGTGGACAGGATTTCGTACATTTTATTGTTAGATGACTTAAAAGCGAAACCTTAATTTTGTATGAGTTATAAAAATTAAAATGCTTCTACAGTGTTGCAAGATTTTTACATCTAATGAGGAGCAGAGATATTTATTTGTTAACAGGAACGAGAACAATACCTTACCCAATGTTAGCTGGCAGAAAGACAGATTTATCAACAATGGGGTCACATTGCTGGAATTAATTCATTAAATATCTATGATTAGTGTTTATTTTGCCAAAATACAGAAGCTATATTCCTATCTACGTCATTGTAACCATGTATTTATGGAGCAATTTGTTTATGTATGCGATATGTTATTAGTAAACAACATCGAATTTAGGTGTTTACCAATTGTGAAGTTTATCGTTGAATTTGTGGATGTGAGTTTAAATTCAATGTTGTGCATTAAATATGAAGGCAAAGCAAAGATATGAATGCATTAAATAGTACATGCGGACGATGGGAATATCCTACCAACAAATTGTCAGGCAGTTTTTGCATAGTGAAAATTTTTCTACAAATTTATAAAAATTGACAAGTTAATGAGTAAATTGAACATTTTATTTTATTTTGCTATGCTAATACGCGGGGATAAATGTTGATTTTATGTTGTTAGTCTAAAATTTTAGGATGATGTTTGGAGTGACAACTGAATTTATTTAATGCGAGCTAAAATTAGTATTAAAAGATTTATTTACAAGAACATTTTCTCTTTTGTAAAGAAAATGATATGATGCAGAAAAAATTGAGTATCTAAATTAAGTATCAAATACCACTTCTCCTTTAACTTTCGTGTATTTGCATTGGTATGCACTTTCTTGAAGCATTTTGAACGCAATGGTGCATAACAGTTAAGATATGTTTGAGTACTACAGCAGGAAAAAACCTTGGTAATTTAGCGCGAAGGTGCACCCCCACAATGGTAAGTGACATTGAAAAAAATTCCATTCATTAAAGTACAATAGTGTTAAAATCCTATGTTCCCAACAACTTCATCTTGTTTGTGTGTGTCATCTCGAACAAATCATTGGATTGCGTAATTTAAAAAATGGAAAATTATCAATTACTTTCTTCGTTGATTGCAACGTATTACTTCCAAATAATACCCGTCGTTATCATCTTCTTGTGCGTGATTTTCTCCTACTTATTATCATGCCGACATTGGAGTTTATTTAAAATCAAACTAAAGACAAAAACATATTTTGATAACTCGTTTGAAATGGAAGCATTGCTGAACGAAAGAGAACGATCTAATATTCAAGAAGTAACCTAAAATGCCGGGTGAATAGAGGAGTATGTATTCTATGCATGTATGTTTGTCAGATGATCAGTGTTTGTGCATGAAGTGCTTTAAACACCATTCTTTTTTTATCGTAGGTGACGTTATATATTGATTCCAATTAATCACGGGATTTGGGATTAGAATTTGAAGGTTATAATAAAATAATCTTATCTTAATGTATTTTATTGTTAGTTTCTTTACTTACTTTACTAGTTTCTTTCTTTAGAAATATGGAAATAAATACGTGTTTGTTGATTCTTTTAAATTCATGCGATGATGAATTTTACATTTCATTAAATATAAACAAATGTTCACAAAATCTTATCGGACTATGAAGGATTATTATTATTTGTCTTGTAATTTGCGTCCTTTTATCGGGTTTCCTTTTTATTGCACGTTGTTAGTAAACTAAAGATCAAAATCCCATGTTCCCAGCCCGCACCATGCAGGAGTTATGAGGAACCTAATTGATTATCAAAAGCGAGGAATAATTTTTTATTTAATAAATAAAAATGAAAATAAACATTTTTTATGCAATATAAACGTCAAATTAGCATGCAAAAGCATCAATCTACTCAATACAGGACATTTGGTATAGTATTAGATCGTAAACAAACCCATTGGCCGTCTAAGCATACGACTTTGGCATATGAAAAGCGCCTTTAAAATTATCCTAAAGAAACACAGTGGAGGGTTCCTATAAAATGACAGATTCGAAGATTTCATGAAACAATTACCGTTTAGCCACTGGTAGAGTTCGCAATTTTTACACGATGACGGAAAAGAGATAACCCTTCTTCTTGCACAAATTACAAGAGTACTACATTTCAATATCCTGTAAATGGTGATTTTTAAACTACTTGATACCTTGTTTAATATAAATGCCTCGAACTAAATTTACGGCTAAATTGTGACACAAACTCAGTACGGCTAATTATTCCGAGTACTTTATGTAGAGGTGTTTAAAAATGATTTCAAAAGTTATTTGCTACTATTTTACACGAGAGTATCTTCCTTATTGCGCTTTTTCCTACAAGAGCCTAAATGGGTTGTTAAATTAAAGAAAAACATTGAGTTGAATCAAGGTTTGAACTTTACCTTGACAAACCAAGAGAATGCATTTTTATAAATACAAGGTTAAAATCAATGATATAATTGACTTGTTATTTTCACTGTAATGCATCAGTGTTAAATGTTATAATTGCTTCATTCGCAATATATTTTCTGTTTCGTGAATAAACATTTAGCGAAAATTCCAGAAACCTGTGGGTATAGAGAAAATGGATTACAAGGAAGAGATTTATCAGCCTAAAGTTGAGATAATCTCATCACTATCGATAGCAGGATTGGGGTTTGAGTCCGTAGAGGGATGCAACGAAGCCAAAAGCGCGCTTCTGGAAAGCATTTGTGGAAATGTGATTTGTCCAGAAATCTGTGAAAATAAACTCAACTTTACTGGAGTGCTGTTAGTTGGCTTACCTGGCGTGGGTATGGTATTTATCAATCTTATGTAATTATTAGTAAACGTGAGTAAGGGGTAACATTACATGATTTTGTATCTTCAAAGGTAAAACGACGATGGTGAAGGCAGCTTGTATGGAAGCTTCCAGAAAGCTCGACTTAAGCTTATCCTTCATGAACATAAAGATTGCAGATCTTGGTAGCGCGTACCGAAGTGTTACGGAGAAAAACGTGAAGCAAGTGTTTGTTACTGCAGAGCACAATCAACCGTGTGTGATTTGTGAGTATTTTAATAATTTTGATATATTATTTCTGTGATTTTGAGTTATTTCATTCGGATATTTAATTCGGATAGTTATTGATGAAATCGATTCAATCATGCGGCAAAGATCTTCTACTGATGACGAATCAAGTGCGAGAGTGAAGTCCGTTTTATTGGATTGCATTGGAGAGTTATGCGGAAAGAAGGTAATATGGCAAAGACATTAAATTATAAAGAAATATTATGAAGGCGATAATTTTGTTTTTGTAGATTCTGCTTGTTGGGGCAACCAATCGTGTTCGCGATTTTGACGCAGGTTAAAACTTAAATCCTTCAATTTCCATGTTTTTGAATTATTGTGAAATATATATTTCAAATAAATTGTTATTTTCAGCTTTCATACGTAGATTCAATAGACGGGTACATGTTTCACTTCCTACTACAACAGAAATTGAGAAAATGTTCAGAATGTTTGTCGCAGGAATCGATCATTTTCCAGCGCAGAACATCGATTTTTATATGGTTGCGCAGTCCTGCGATAGATTTTCTGGATCTGAGGTTAAAGACGTAGCCAGGAAGTTGGCGCATTGTAAAATAAGAAGGGAAGTTTTAGGTCTACGTGGCGACTATTATACCACTGTAAGAAGCGTTCTTTACTATCAGGATCAGGTTGTGGAATTGGTATCAACGGTAAATCCGGCAAACAAGTTGGAAGATATTCTGTTGATGGAAGAAATGGTTTTAAATTTTTGTACCGACAATGAAAGAATCATATTTAACCCCAAATCATGGTTTGAGGTAAAGTTTATCAGGATAATATGAGTTTTGTACAATAATTTAATAATTCAGATATACATGAAAATTAAGTAAACTATTTTCTTAAATATATTTTCTTTTCAGTTTTACGGAGGAATTTTATGGCCAATTCACTTCCTTTTACAGTGTTTTATATCATTCTTTTTTTAATACAAAGACGAAAAATGTAAAAAACAAATGATTTCTTTCTAATAAAAAGTATATTGTTTGCATGTCCACAACACAAGTTGCGACAAATTTATGTAAAAAATGTATGCATCGGTATTTTTTTCATTGAATACGAATTAAGAGTGCGGTCTCATTATTCTTGAACAAAGAAATATTTATATTAGCAAAATGGAACAATGCCAAAAAGGATTTATATTTCTTGGAAAACGACAGCAATAACATTCATGAATTGTGAATTAAAGTGACTGACAAGATAAATTGAATGTTTTTCGGAAATTTTTATCTGTGTTTTATTTCGCAGTTTAATAAATAAAAGGATAAAACTGGGAAATTTGTGCTGCGTTTGAGAAAATTTTGTGATCTGGTAAGTATATTAGCTCGCAAAAGTTTTTGAAGTGCGAGCTTATGAAATCGTCTGCGCCGTCTGTGTGTATGTGTGTCTGTCTGTCTGAGTGTCCATGTACATTTAATTCCGGTTTTTTAAGTTGAATTCGTGTTCTAAGGTCCAACAGGAATTTATGAAACGACCCTGTTGGGTGTTTCACTGAGTGTTGTACAGGGTGTTAGATTGTTTGTAAGTGGTGTACATAGGAGTATTTGGAGTGTTCTTCCAAATGCATAGGATTTTTTTGTCTAAGGTCCAAACGGAACAAAAAGAAAACCCGATTGGGTGCTCTATTAAATGAGAAACTTAGAACAACAAAAAGAAATAAATATTTTGTTTTAGAAGATTTAGCAAGAATGCATGGTATTTTTGTACTTGCATATGATTTTTGTGGCAAATGTCTAATACAAATTAATGTTTGATCCGAATGGATGTTCTATTGCATGATGCATGCCGGTATTAACCTCGTCATCCTGATTGCATGATGCCTCATCATG
>JAHZNA010004307.1:0-10007 GCA_027743935.1 Sinodicranocentrus sp. ZH6
ATTGTTACTTATAGTGTGGTAATAGATACATATCAGGTATGACGTATTTGCTTATATTATAAGTAATTAATTTAACCAGAATGACGTCAAGATTCGACGATTAGGCGCTTTGACATATACTGTTAATTGCTACAATTTTAAATTTTGTTTTCGGATAATAATTAATATATGTATTGCTCACAGGAAAATGTTTGTAGCATGATCCGCACTCGCCACGTGGCTCCTGCTCCTCCGTCGCGACAACGCGTCGACTACCCATTTTGTTGTCTTGTGGTATCGGCATAAGCAAATGTAGTCTTCCAAATCTCACTGAACTTGTGTTTTGTGTTTTTGATACAAGTTAGAAGTTCGCCATTTACTTTATGAGTGAAGGTTTGGAAACCTCGGAAAGAAAATTTAATTAAGTATACAATAAACAGCTGAATGAGTAGAAGTGTCTGTAGATTCTCTACAAACATTTAAAACAATAAAACATTAAGACCCGTAGTAGGAACACCGATACCCCAACCATCACATTATACTAACCAGCGAACTTGTGCACCCCAAGGCCCCCAAGTATGGATGGATATAGTTCAGATATGGATTCAGAGATCACGATCGTATATGACGGTCCTTCTACATCCAAACCCCCTGTACCGGTACCAAATATTGACCTACGCCCAGATCAAATAGTACCATCATCAAGTACTATTCAAGAACAAAGTTCGAGTGTTGAAGTCCAGGGTGAAGATGTCATCGTTACCCCTGCTGTCGATTACCGCATTACACTCTGTGAACCCCTAAGCAGAGTAACAGAGGCTGCAATGAAGGAGTGTATCCTAGATCAAGAAGAAATTCTGGTAGCCCTTAAGAAAAAAGTTGAAAAAACTATTGCAGAACGAATGAAGGCCTCTGAAGAAACGGAAAGAATAAAGCTGCAACTACCAGCATTGGTGGAGGAGCTCGTGTTTCTGAAACAAGCAACTCATTCACAAGATAAGAAGAAAATCGAACTTAATGAGATAATAGAAAAACAAGCTCATCAGATCAGACAACTTCAAGAGGGATCGAAACTGAGCCAATGAATTGTCGATAGATACAGAAACGACATCCGAATCTGAACCTGATGCCTAACTTACTCTTTTACTTTTTACTCTGACTTTTTAATATCCAATTATAAGGTCGTAGGAAGTAATCATCTATGTTTGTAGTTTCTTTGGTGAATAATAGTGTGATTGGAATGCGTAATTCACACATACAAGTTGTATGATACAACATAAGTTATCTGTAATGTTATATATTTATATACATATATTACGAATTAAGTACGTAGCACCCTCTTCTGGTCACATGCATATTTATTTAGCAGCCTGCTTGAAAGAAAGCAATACAACGTTCTGGTTTGTGGTGGGCACTTGTGTGGTCATGGCATGTGTGCTGCGCATTTATGTTCGACGTCGTTTTAATTCGAGGTGTTTTGGAAATATTTGTTAGGGATTATGATTAGTGTGGTATTTTATTTAGTGGAGTGATTAAACTTTGCAAATCCTTGTTAACCGTTGATTGTCATTGAGGAAGCTTGAGAGGTTGTTGAGTTGTTTAATTATAAGTATTATTATTTCAATATTTGATGCAGTGTTTGTATTGCAGTTTTAGTATTGAATTGCTAGCTTTGAGTTAATTAATTATACTATTATACTACAGAATCATGGCTACGGCTGGGTTAAGAAATCCGAAATTAGTGTTTAAAATTGAATACAAGAAGCTCAAGGGAGGGCTGAAGTATGAAAATGTACGAACGGACAATGGGATTTTTCGACTACACTACAAACTCACTGTTTGGCTTGTTGTTCTGTATTCGTTTATACTGACATTGTACGTGTATATTGGAGGGTTGCGATCTTTTAGTTGTTCTTTTTCGAGGAAAAATGCGATTGGAAAACCAGAAAATATGAATCTTTACTGTTGGATTCATGGAGTGTATCTTGCAAATGCTTCTAGCCGTTTGGGTAAGTAGAAAATAGGCTTTTGTTGTTCTACATGTTAAAATTTCAAACTTATGAATGAAAGTTAAGTTATTTGATGCTGGATGTTTCATTTAATGAAAGGTCTCAATTATTTGTCGTTTTAGCTGGTAAGATAAACCCTGGAATAGCTGGCTTACAGAATCATGGAGATGGCAGTGAAGTGAAATATATATTATACTACAAATGGATGCCTGTCGTGGTGATAATTTCCATCAGTCTTTTGTACGTGCCTCGGCAGTTATGGTTGTTGGTCGAGAAGGGAAGGATGAGAATGGCGGCTGGAAATTTAAGTGATTGTGGACTTGGTATTACGGAGCCTGAAGAAATTCTGAAGCATAAAAGGACATTTGTTAAATATTTACACGCTCTACTTGGCTATAATACATTTTACTCGCTGTGGTTTATCATATGTGAATTTCTCAATGTAATTGTTTCCCTCATCCTAATAATCCTAGTAGATGTCATTAGCGAAAAACAATTTTCAGAGCATGGGATCGCTACCTGGAGATTCATGCTTTCAAATCCGTCAGAGAGAACAGATCCGCTGGCTAAAGCATTCCCTACTGTAGGAATCTGCAAGTTCAATAAATATGGCCCTGGAGGAGGCATAGTTCCTTACGAAGGTATCTGTGTGATGACGTTGAATCGAATCAATGAATTTTCTATGGTCTTCTTTTGGTAATAGTAGCCTGTCTTAATTTTCTCTTTTTTAAAATCTATTTGTGAGAGTCAAAGATAATAATTTTCCCCACTCTTTTGAACAGGTACTACTTGATGATTTTGTTCACTCTTGGAGTCGCTGGATTTATGCATCGATTAATGTGTTTAGCATCTAAAACTGTGCGGCGTTTCACTTTCGGTGGGATTTTTCCTATTTTTACGTCCGAAGAGACTAGTTTACTTGTGGAGAAGGTTTCTTACAGTGATTGGTTTTTCCTGAACCAACTCTCATCCATTATTGATCCGATCATATTCAGAGAAGGGATCCAAACCTTTTTGTTGAATTGGAAAGATAGTGCGGGTACGCGTGCGATTTGAGTGCTCATATTTATTTCTAAAGATGTAAAAATTTTAAACTGCTACATGTGTGCGCGCGTAAGTGTATACTGCTCACTACTATAAGAAAGCCAATATCTGTTATTTACCATATGTATTCTAAAATTTGTAAAAATCTAAAATTGTTTACTGTACGTGTGTGAGTGTATGGTTTGCTGTTATTCATTCATATTCATATTTACTCTTTTGTAAGGATACATTTTCATTAGTTTAGTATCGTATTGAATCGCAGTTTCTTTCAAAGGTGTTTTAATATATCTCTGTTAGTTAGTGCTAGCTGCTGTATTTGTATATATCTTCCTGTATTTAAGATTACAATAAACTGTGTAAATTCCGTCATTGAAAAATGTGTATTTTACCTTTTATATAGAAGTATAGGATACAGATTCTTGTTCATATGAAGCGTACTTTGCTGTGACAACTCATGATTCATGTTTTATAACTTACTATACAGTTTCATTTAAGGGCATCGAATTAACAGATGGAGCAACAGCCTGATATATTTTCACTTTCACTACTTTGGCCAGCACGTTATAATTAGTAATACATCCTCGTCTGCATAAAACTATAAAAGAGGTTATGCATATATTAATGAGAAAGGTACATGAATTTTTTTCGATTTCGCATAAAATAATTTAATGCAGTAACAGTGTCTAAATATTTTACGACGATTTATTTTATACTTTTTATCCATTTGATAGAAAATGTTGTTTTTTCACTTAAACTGTAATTATGCTTTTGTGTCCATTCATAAAACGTAAATCACATTCAAACAGTAATGCGGTACTTAGGTATGTCACGAATGATCACTCCCGGAAGGAGAATTCGATCTAAAACGAATATTTACAAAAAAATATTGTTTGAATTAGAATAATGAGTACTAAAAACGCATAAGTTAGAATAAAATAGATAATTAGTACAACCAAAACCAACCTTGATCTCCCAGAGCCACTTATTTTAGATGCTGGACTTCCACTTATTTTAGATGATGGACTACCACTTCTTTTAGATGCTGGACTTCCACTTATTTTAGATGATGGACTTCCACTTATTTTAGATGATGGACTTCCACTTCTTTTAGATGCTGGACTTCCACTTCTTGAACGAGATACAGATGACCCTGAACGTGAATGAGATCCATTGCGATCCGCTGGGCTCCGACTTCCTGATTTATGGGATTTGTTCGAACCTGCGGATCGAGCTGATCGAGTGGAACTATTGGATCTACGTGAAGAAAAGGTTTTTCATCAAACTATTTGACATATCATACACTTGTTATACAATATGTATGTAATTACCGTGATCCAGACCGTGACCTTGATGCAGATCTAGATTTCGATCGAGAAGCAGACCTCGATTTTGAGCGGGAGGCGGACCGTGATTTCGATCGGGATGCTGATCGCGATTTTGATCTTGAACCAGATCTGGATCTTGAACGAGACTGTGACCTCGATTTGGAACGAGATGCTGATCTCGACTTAGACTTACTTCCCGACCTAGCAACATCATAATTCATAACATGTATACAACAGAAACGGTAATGTTACTCTAGCTGGACACAAACAGTTCAAAAAACATACCTTGACCTAGACCGCGATCCAGACTTAGACCTCGATTTAGACCTGGATGGAGACCTAGATCCAGATGATCTGGAACTGGACCGCGACTTTGAAGATCTTGAAGACGATTTGTCATCTCCGTCATCAATTTTTCGGGCATTCGGTTTCTTATTAGCTCGGGAGCCGTCTTCTGAATCCGAGGAAATTACTCTTTTCTGACCTCCTTCATCTCCGCTGGCGCTTTCATCTCTGAAAAGTTACAAACCATGCAGTCAAATCCAGTGTAACAACAATCTATACAATGTTTTAAATTTAGGGAAAAAGATTTTTGGGTTTGATCAATTTAGATTTTTTAAAACTTTAATTGCTGACTCGAGCTTTCTACAACGAACTGTTGTCTTCTTCAGGAGCAAACATTGAAAACAAGAATTTAAAAAAAAACATTTCAAATAAAAGTTCACCTATTCTTGTCTTTGGATTTCTGGTCATCTGAGTCACTGTCCTCAGATGATGATATGGTAGCTTTTGAAACAACTTTACGACGTTGTTTAGCCGTAAGGCCATCGTCATCATGAACCTTTTTACGACCCTTCCCTTTGGGCTCTTTCTTATCTCCTTGACCGCGCCGCCTGCGGCTCCTGCCACGTTCTTCATTTTCCCCTTTATCGCGTCGTATTTTCTTTTTCTGTCTGGGCTCAGCGTTTTCGTCCCCTGAACGAGCTGGAGAGCCATCGGAAATAAAATCGTCTTCCTCCCTCCTGCGGCCACGCTTTTTACTCGATTTATTACCTTCTGGAGGTGGTTCTACGAAAAGAAGAGCATTCTTTGTCTTTTCTTTAAACTCTTCTCGTTTACGTAGCATTTCTTCCACTTGAACACGCCTCAATTCCTCAATTTTCATCTGAAAAACACACGTATTATAAGTGATCAAGATTATCCCGATTGTCTTAAGCTGGCATTGGATTCAACAAGGCGACAGATTCTCAAATTGATGTAGCTAAAAATTTACCTGTTCTTGAACTTGTCGCATACGGAAAGCTTCTCTTTCTTCTTCCTGCTTCTTACGAAGCATTTTTTCTTCTTCATCCAGCTTCCTTGCTCGAGCAACATGATATTGTGCCTGAGAAAGCAAATCTTGGCACTGCTGTGCCTCCGCTGCTGCTTGTCCGAGGTCGTATTTCTGGCGATCGCCATTAATAGAAAGATATTGAAAATACTTGTGCGCCAAACCTAGTTCGTGCACTGCAGACAGCACAAGTTGCAGAGTTGATTTTTCATCCCGAAGGATCTGCGTGGCCAACTTTTGGAGAATCAATGCAAGATTGTACAAGATAACAGTATCGGTAGGAGCAATCCGACGTGCCTGTTCAAAAGTTATAAGCAAATAGCACTTTTATGTAATCGACAGAACAAATGTATACCTATATTAGTTAGCTAGTTAGTGAGTTACCTAACAACTAATCAGTTAAAATTATAACTTACCCGTAAAAGTGAGAGCTTTGCTTCTTTCAGTTTTCCACTTTTGTAGTAAGCCCGCGCGAGGTATTGAAGGATTTCAATATTATGACACTTGTAAAACTTTTTCATGCAATTCTCGTACTAAAATGAAATAAAACGGCGTTATACTAAATAAACACGCGTAAACTGAAGCTTTTGATAAACATGTTACACATACCATTTGAATAGCACTAACGTATTGCTTCTGCTCAACATACACATGTGCTATGTTCAACCACACATCACTGAAATCTGCGGTTGCTTCTCGAACTTGAGCGAATACATCACGAGCTTCATTCACACATCCCTTATGAGCGAGTATGCACCCAATTCCATTAGCGGCCCAGATATTTTTTGGATCAGCACGAAGCACCTGTGAGCATACATACATACCTTCGTTCGAATTTAAATGTAATGCATTGAAAATTAGCAAATCCAAAACTAAAGAAACGTACAGCCTTATAAATGTTTATAGCTCTTTCTTGATGGCGCTTCTCTTTTTCTTTGTCACGATTTGGTGTGTGCAGTGTCTGGAGCCACACATTACCTAATGCAATCATTGAATAAGGATCATTTTGAGTAGCAGGGTTCTTCAAAATACGCTCAAACTTTTTCTGTCCAGGACCCCACTCTTGTTTGCTTAAATGAAGATTTCCTATTAAAGACCACGCGTCTGGATGCTCTTTATTTAACTGTAGCGCTTCCTTGAACCAATCTGATGCATCATAAATCTGACCTTTGTCTCTAGCCATACAACCCAGTCTTAAGTAACCTAAAAACATGGGTAAAACGTCTTAGCAATAGCAAAAAAATACAGCGCAGTCAGTACCCTAATAATCATTCATAATAAGAAACATACAATCAACGTAGTTTGGATGTTCCTTTAGAATATCTTTGTACAACTTTTCTGCCTCGCCAAAGTTACAGATAGCTTCATAAACTCGGGCTAAGTTATAAGATGTTGTAACCGATATTGAGTTGTAATACTGGCTGTCACCCCTATCAGATTCAGTCTTTGCTCTGGCTAATGATTCTTCAAAGAACCTAAGAGCTTCGCCGTAATTTCCTAACCTGTAAAACAAACACAAAAACATTTTCAATTCATTGCACACTGCTGTTGATAATTTTGATGTTACTGTTTAAAGTTATCTTACCTATAGTTCAAGGAACCAATATTATTGCTAATTTCAGGAGGCACAGGTAATTTAACTTTATCATGGAAGAGTTTAACAGCTGTATTATAACTTTTTAGGCTATCATGTGGATCTGCTTGTTCTAATATCTGAGCCAATTCAATCCATGCTTCTACATCGTCCGGCTCTCTAGTTGTTACTTTCTTTAAATAATCCTTGGCAACATCTCTTTTCGATTGACTAGAAGAACTAGCATACAAAGACCCTAATATTTTCATTGTTTCGTAATTTTCAGGTTCACATTTCAGAACCTTTTCAAAGCATTGAGCCGCCTGGAAATTAGACGCACCAAATAGGTTATTATTGAAATAATGTATAGGATATTGGTCATGTAGAATTTATCTTGTATTCATACATTTTCTGCATCACCACGATATATGTACATCTGTCCAAGGCCAAAATGAGGAAGAACAAAGTTAGGTGTGGCAAACTGTGTTGATTGATAATAGTATTGAAAGGCTTGGTCATAATCACCCTGAAATATAAACATATCCTCTGAACTATTGGCCGATTTAACAACATATTTACAATGATACAGACGTAGTTCCAAATAGTACTCATCATCCCTACCTTGTCGATAGAATTCAAGCTATAAACAAAGCGACGTGACTTATAAATCATCATAATATCCAACTGTTGACTGTTTTATTTCCCACATAATACTAAATCTATTTCAACTTACTGCAACTGTGAACCATGTGTTCAAAGGTGCATTTTCTTGCTTCAATACATCAATCAAGTCTGCAGCGTCTGGCAAATTCGCCACATCTATTTCAATCACCTGTAAATATCACATTCAACAGTTAATATTTTACTCATCCTCATCTGACACCCACAAAAGTAAATTAAAAATCATGGGAACAAAACTAGCCAAAATGACAATGTCAATTTTTTTTACCTCATCAGTTTCCTTCAGAGGGATCTCTATAGTGCCCGATAAAGGGCCTGGCGCCGCCGCTATTGGCTGCATTTTAACTATTTCACCACTGTTTTCGAACACTTCAGAAAGATTAAAAATCCTACTGACAGTCAACAGTCGAGAATCATAGAAGGCTCAAAACTACTTTAAAATTCCCTACATTAACAAGGCAAAATTCTGCATAGGATTTAATCACCCATCAAAATTACATAAAACTCTTCTATCACTGTAAGTTATAAGTATAAAAAATTTAAGACACTCGCGACTACACTAACTTTGAACTTTACTAATATACAAAAATATACACAGTCAGGCATCCAGAGAGTCCAGTCCAGAGGCAAGGAATTATTTTACCTATAATTAATACTAAAAGATTATGTTGTTACAGCTAAAATAATTATTATTTACTATTAAAATTACTTTCACCTAGATAACCTATAATAGTGCTTTTTAGGTGCACAGGCACACAAACAAGTGATGGATGAACGTTTACTTCGTTGTATTTTGCTCCTCATGCAGCCTCACTTTTTTACTATGCGGTACGTCTATGAGCCCGGCTGCTGCTGTTCTTCTTGTCGGCTTTCCTCATCTCCGTTGTAAGAAAAGAGTGAAATCCACAACCTACAACACAATATTCACCTTAAAAACACTCACAAATTGCTTTTGTTGCGGCTTAGGCATCACTTCTCTTTGCAAATATGCCCCTCTGGAAATCAATCTGCTGTTGCAGTATACATTAAATAGGGACATCAAAATTGGCGCTGAACAGGTGCATCCGTGCCATAGAGTATTTTGGTGAACAAAGCAACAATCAAGTTTTCTGTTTGGTTGAATGATATCATGGTGGGATTGCGTGTGTGTGTGTGTGGTTTGTATTCACTATCGTGGTTTATGGGACATTTTCCAAGAGAAAACAAGTCTTGTCCGAGGAGGTTATTGTGCTGGAGAATTTGGCTAAATATTGTTAAATTTGATGAGGAGGAAATTATGCGTTTGGAATGAATAATATGAATTAATTGAGAGGTTGGAGACTTGAATTCATTGAGAAAGTCTGTCACTTCAGTGTTCACTAAAAGTTGTTGCTTTTTGCTCATGTATGTGTAAGGGATGTATGGAGAACGGGAGCGTTATGGAAGCTGAGAGAGATCTTTGTTTAGCATGAAAGGGAAAGTCAGGATTCTGGAAACTCTTTCAGCTTCCATGGATAGATGACGTGGAAGCGTTTTCTTTCTCTTTTCAGCCTAGCCGAAGCTGAAGAAAGGGAAAAGTCTTGATGAGTGAAAGATGGAGAGATGAAAAGGGTTATATGTTTGAAGATGAAAACGTTGCAATATACAAGTGTGTATGTGCATAATATGATACGCATATGCGCATATGTATAGATGGTTTATTGAATGTATGCTATTGTTTGTCAAGTATAAAGGACACAACGTAATAGGGAGAAGTGTAATTTTGGTTCCACCGTTTATACCATGTTTGTTTCATCAGATTGAATCATAAAGTTTCAACAACCAGGACTACATGAAGTGTGTCCTGTCCTATTTTTTCTATTGAAAGAAACTTCAAAGTGCGTTGCTTGCTTTTTGTTCCTTATGACGTACACGACGTTACGTATTCTCTGTTCTTTGTACCAATTACCTCGAAAGCTTATTTCAATTTGCTTTTTATTACCGTACCGATATGAAAAATCTGGGAAGAGACATTATTAAGTTTTGCAGAATATATCGAAGATATATTCGAAGAATCTTATTAGTTTTAGTCTGTATGTCTGTCGGGC
>JAHZNA010004308.1:0-34053 GCA_027743935.1 Sinodicranocentrus sp. ZH6
AATCAATTTAAAAAGTACGAATAAAATGCGCACACACAGACAGACAGACAGACACACACACAGACACACAGACGGCGCAGACGATTTCATAAGCTCGCTCAAACACTTTGCGAGCTAATAATTAGCATTAAAATTGTATACAATTAAAACTTGTGTGAAATTACTGCCGAGTTCTCTTCTATCAGTTTGATCAGTTCCAGGAACTAGCTCAAGGGAATTCATGAGAGACTTTTCATTGTAACCATCCTCGTCCTCTGCACAAAAATCTCAATCTTTTTTTTCCTTTCATTTATAAAATCTAAATATAACTTATTAAACCTATTTGACAATTAACCTCTTTCATAATCTTCTTTTGTTGAACTAGTTTCCGGAGGAAAACTTTTGTCCAGTATTGGAGAAGAAGGAGGGAGTAAGCCATAAATGATCTTTTCGTGTTTAGCCGTAACACTATTCAATCTCGACTCATTACGCTTAACTAAAGATGCCGCAATTTGATTCGGAGTGGGAGGCTGATTTCGAAGTTTTCTTAGCCGTCGAGCTTCTCTTTTGGCTTTTCTACCTTTTGGTTCTGGCTCTGGAGGAGGATCTGTAACGTCCTCTGGTAATCCAATATTCCGCCGAACGGCGCGTCCAAGGTCAGCAACGAAATCGCTGCTTCCAGTGTGTCCACCGATTCCAACTGGAGAATTTTGAAAATCAAATCAATACGAGTTTTTACATACCAACAGTTTAAAATTACGGACAGCTTACTCCCTTCTCCTTGCGACTTTCCAGGCTGATCTTGGTCATCCGCATAAGCACTCGCTTTCTGTTCCACCATCTGCTTTGCCTCTTTCAAACTCATTCCTTGTTTCATGTAAGAAACCAACTCCTCCTTAACTTGTTGCTCACGCTGCGAATGAAAAGTTGAGCTTTGTGTTTAAAAATTAGGTTGCAAGATTTTCAAAATAATCTAAAAAATCTACCCTTTGAGCTCGGATCTCTTCCTCCTCATCTTTTCTCATAATTTCTCGAGCAATATCGTCCAAAAATCGCATATAAGATTTGCATTCCCGAAGACTCTCATTTGTTCCGACAATGTCACTTTTCAACTGATTAATTTGGATATTGAGTTGACGCACTTCTAAAGCTTTGTCTAGTTTTTCCTTAAGGGTGGCTTCGGCTCTGAAATTGTAATTTTATGAGTACGATTTGAGTCAAATTACAATTCTAGGCCAACTTTTCTTTTAAATACTTTTTTGCTGCGCGCTGAGTCGATTCATCGTTTTCCCTCAGGAAAGTTTCGAAAGCTTCTTTGGTGAAGCTTGTGAGCCATTCGTATTTCTCTAAACATTCCTCCTCAAACACTTTAGATTGTTTAATCAATTCCAAAGCGATTTTGCGAGCTCGTACTGCTCTCTATCAGTTCATTTAAGAAAGTTCAGTTCATATAGTTAAATTTTGACCTTCTTTCTAACAAATGAAGGGTGGGTGAAGAACTCACTCTCAAGTAGTAAATCTCCTTTCGCTGCATAATGTATTCAGAATGCATTTTCCGCGAGACCTACAGATATTTGAATTAAATTATCACCGTATCAAAAAAAACTTATTCGAGCATAAATGGATTACTCATTTAAAAACGTTAATTAACCTTTTGGAGGTGATTAATTCCTAAACCATGCTGTGCTCTCCAAATCACTTTTTTGTAATCGTGAGCAAGTGCTTATGGTACAAAAAGTATGACAAATTAATATTATATGAATAGACAGAATAGCATAATTTGATCATAGCAAATAAGTAACTTTACAAGGTCTGTAAGTTGGCGTCAAAAAGGGTTTAATTCGTGACAGAACAGTTTGACTTTGTTTAAATCCTTTCGTGCCTTTCATCAAAGTGGGGATGTTTTGCTGCTGTTCTCGATCCTAATTGACACGGTAGCATTTCAAATTGTACATGAGAATAATCTTAATAATGTTAATGTTGCAGATAGTTATCATTTTAACTTACCTTTGCTTTGAACTCATCTAACATCTGAATGAATTGCTCAACATTTTTTGGATAAGAAAATGGATTTGGAGCATCATCCCCATCAATAAAAGGGACATCTTCCTGTACGGTTTTCTTCCGCATCGGTCTTTGCTTCAAAGCTTCTAATCGGATATCCCCGATCGGGGGTAACTCCACTGCTAACGGATCCCTTGGTTGGAGAATATCAATTAAACCACTGCTCCTTTTAGGGTAAACGACAGAAGCAATTGCTGCTGCTACTGCGCCAGTGGATCCAAGCCGTGAGCCTCCTAAAGTGGTTGATCCCTTTCGCACACTTTCTGCTGCAGTTAACGCCATCATAAAATATTTCCCTTGGGCAGCTTGCTATTTCACGGAGACAGGTAGCACCATAAAGCCCAAGGAAAATCGGAAAACTATGATTATGATAGATTTGTGAGTAATGTGAAGTTAAGTCACGGGTGTTGATTTTGGACGCAAATATCTTGCACGTTAACTACACATGCAAAGAAAATACATAGTAAATAAAAATAAATTTTATTTAAAATAAATAATGTACAGATTTTCCTTTTTTAGAGAAGATTAGATGAAATTGATCAAACACGTTGAGAATTTCCATGACATGGTGAAATAAGCGACAACACATATATATATATGCTGCTGGAATTCACACAAATATGGATATGACTAGACGAGTAAGAGGAGCTATCGAAAGGCAAGAAAGTGCTGTAGAACATAACATATTGCCACTTTTTAATGCTAAATACATGAAATACTTGATATAGTGGACCGATGTAAAAAAAAGGCAGCTTGGGCAAAATTTAATTTCAGAAGAAGAGAAAACATTTCTGATAACTATTTATTAAAACAAAAACCGAGATAATTCATGTCGTTAATTATCGTGGTGTAAAACAAATTAAAATTCATTATTTGGACAAATCACAAATATACTGAACAATATCTAGTACGCATGAATGATATTTCAACACCAGTACAGATTTACATCCTAAATTTTAAAAATTGACAGGCGTGACCACAATAATTTAATTCTTATAATATCAAAATACTGTATCTACAGTAAATGATGACTAAACTACGGCCGAGAAGCACATAAACTGGAAAGTTTTCAGCATTAATTTTTTATGATTAAAAAAGTTCAATGCAGCCTTAAATTGATTTCCGAGGACGTCTTTCATTTACACCACGATTCCGACCACTATGAACACGTCCCCTAGATCGTTGAGGCTCAGGCTCCACAGGGGATTCTTCATCATCATCAAAGTCACCGTCATCCTCCCCTTCGCCTTGCTCCGCATACATGTCCTCTTCATCGTCATTTGAGTTATAGTAACGAGCAATTTCGCCTCTCAAACCCGCTCGGTTAGTGACACGGCTGTATCGTCCAGGACAGGTTCGGTTTTCGGAAGGTATACGGGTACCGCGATGAGCCCGATCTCCACGAACGAATCCATCTTTGAATGTGAACTGACGACTTCGGCCGACATAGCAAGGATAAGTTGGATCGACTGCCGCTGTTTGTAACTGGGACTCTACCATTGCCTGCTCAAATTCGGTAATTCCCCACGCCTCCAGCATGCTGTAGCGGTTACGTCTTTCCACAAGAGGGTAGTCAACTGCGGGGTAGTGCTTTCCAGGCATTACTTCAGTTTCATTGCTCATCGTGAGGATTTCCAGGAGACTGAAAGCATATCGGTTGGACATGTTAAGGGCGCAGAATTGAATCCCTTCACTTTTCTATGAAATAAAAAAAATTAAATTAGATTCTTTCTTTCAACTAAAAATGGAATTAAATTAGATGATTCCGACAATTGTTAATTCAGTTTAAAATAACAGCATGCGAGTTTTTAAAGTCTTTACCTTTATATGGTACATGCAACAGAGTTCCTCATAGTATTTGTAATTATCCACCTCCCGGACCACATCTTGGACATCAGTTTCGAAAGCAAACAACCCGTACGACGTAAGTGGGTGGTCGACTGAATACATGAAGCAACCATTTAACGGTTGTCCAACAGTTCTGAAGGAAGAAACGCTGCTTCGAACTGTGGCGTCAACAGATTGATAAGGTGGTAAGATTTCTGGCTCGGTATCTTCACCGGTTGTTGTATCATCTTTCTGCCGCCATTCACGGTTGGCGTTGGTTGATGCCAAATGAGCCCAAAGACTAAGGCTGAGGATTTTGATCGGAAGTTTATACCCTGCATTTTGAATGAGAATGAGAAAAATTACCTAAGCGAAAATTAAGTACATAAAATAAAATAGATTGTAATATATATTTGCAAACTCTTACCAATCTGCTTATACAGCCATTCGAAACATTTCCGCAGGAGGTCATAGTCAGCATCGAAAGCGTAAACGAATAGGTTCCCAGTGTTATCCCTCCAACCAGCATTCTTAAGTGAAATACAAAAAAACATTTTTTATGCATAATTTTGTACCATTACCATAATAAAATGTTAATTTCAAATTTACATTAGTCAAAAATGCTTCCACTGTATTCATTAGATTTCGGTGGTCAGTAAGTTCTGGGTAGGTTCCTGGTAGAGGTATCCCCAGTATATCTACCTCTTCGGCTAATTGTGTTCCTCGACCCTTCGGAATAGTTCCTGAAATAAATAAAAATACACATATTAGCCAAGATATCAATGAAATTCAGTTTCATGCTTTTACTAAAGCTCAGCCAACCTGGATCAATTATTCTGCAAAAATTCGCAACGACTCCTTCTTTGATTGATAATGCAGTGAGACCAATTTCAGCCGGTAAGTAGTCCCCTTCCTCTCCAGGATCATGGTACAAAGTAAAGCAACAAATGACAATGGGCATTTCCATCCAGTCGTCATGCTTCATAATTTCACGGAGAACGGGACGATTTTCTTTCAAGCGATCAGCCAGTTCGTTTGCCTTCATTTCTTTGAGAATGTGCCTGCAAAAAGCATGAAGATTTTTACTGTTAACTACCTTGCTTGGTTTGGTAATTAGTCTTATTTGGAGAAATGTTTTAACGCGCAACTTACGGAGGGATTCTAGATCCTTTAGCTACAAATTTTACGCGCTCCTCGGCCGGTCCAGGCATCCATTGAACTTTAGCTTGAGGTTCAGAAGCATCTTCTTCTTGATTACGATCGCTTTGTTCAAGAGTCCTCTGTTTGTTCAACTCCTTTGCTTTCTCAGCGAAGTATTCTTTGTCTTTCGGAGCTAACTTCTGTAATAATAAGGCAATATCAAAAATCAGAGTTAATAATTACCGCGTTGAACACATCAAACATCATTGGTATAGTTAAATGAGTAGAGCGGGCTTGATGGATGATTGTTAAATATATTTTATTATATACCCAAGCTTTTTCTTCAAGAGAATCATTGGTATAGTATGCGCATTAAAACTTGGATATTCTAAATCTTACCTGCCAATCATCATTTAATAACACTGCCATTTCAGCAAGCCCTCCGGTGAGTTTATGACCTGCCCTGAGTAGGTCCCTGCGTCGTGTCTCCATGTACATACAGAAAGCATTCTTCTTCGGCATTTTAACGCAAGTTGACTGAAAGTTTCCCTGAAATCAGCAGCAACAAAATATAGGCGATTACTTTTTATTTAAATGATTTTGTTCAAATAATTTTACTTGGCTTGACACTAAAGTTATAACTGTCGTAGTACCAATAATACAAATTAACAACTTACAAACAAAGCTGAATCGTATTTTCAAAACTAAGAACAAGACAACTCACTCGTTGACTCTTAGTGACTCTTACAATTTAATTCTATAGATGACCAACTAATAAGTTTCCAAATTTATTAAGTTCACCGATGATCGTGATCGACAATCAACGAGCCGGACCAAGTTCAGCGACAAAATAACACACATTTAATGTCAGTTCTGGGCTTTTATACTCCACACAGGAATGCACTTGACCGGAAAAAATGCATACCAGCTAATGGTTCATATACCCATACCCACAATACCCAGCTCTAACAAACCTATACGTATGGAAATTATGTAAATATCAGTGTCGGTCAAATTCCATAAATCCTGTCAAAGGTTAAATATATGGTCAGCGTCTACTTAACTTTGAAAAATCTGAATTACTAAAAATGCAAATTTGCATATTATAACAAAACAAAACGACATTTCCTTCCGCTCTTCGCAACTTTTTCTTTTCGAGAATCTATTACCCACATATTTCTCCTATGCCTTCGGATATGCCTCTCTGACAATGTGACTAGATACGTAGTATAGACCACCCATGCACCTACAGAAAGGCAAGTTATTATTAGTTCTTAATCGAGTAGGTTATTATTATAAGTATTATCGACGTCGAGCGAAATAAACAGCTTAGGTTATTTATCATTATTTGCATAGGATTATATTTCAAATTTTATTTCGAATGGGGTTTAATCTTATTTCATGATTGACATATACTAGCATCTAATGACGATGGGCAAAATTATGCAGGCATTTGTAGATGTAAATATTGTTCCAAAATACGGGCATTTTAAATGTATTGCTTTCTTATAGGTCAAAGGTTAAAGGTGGCTAATGAAAGGTTTAGTCTTAGCAGCCACACTCCTTTCCAGCATTCTGAGCACATTGGTTTGGAAATTCTCCAACGCATTTGAGTATGTTGCTGATGGGCTGAAAAATTATGCAAAAATATTTATAAACATTCAACTTTAACCCGGAAGTTTGAGAAATCATGGTTATCGATTTGGGCTTGGGCTCAAGGACTCAACAAATAGTTTCAAGTACCTCTAAACATTTACAGCAGCTGCAACCTTGAAACCCAAAGACGAGGCAGTAAAGACCCTCACAGAAGAACGCGAATGGGAGGACTATAAAGATTAGAATAAACCAAACGATGCCCATAATGATGTTGCCCATCTTGAACTTTGATGCGGTTCCTCCTTCGTTCGACAGTTAACTAACTACTTGTGGGTTGTTTCGGATGAATAATGACGATGATGATATTGCTTAATACTCCGGCAATTTCCTCGTCATTGGATTTTGATTGAGTATTATAAAGTTTACAGTTTTTAAAAATAAGTTTAGCTCATTTAGCCGCATAATTCAAAGCTTATTTAAGCATTTAGCTCGCCACAATCGAAATCGCTTGCTCCTATTGCGTAGTAACGGTAGCGTCAGCGTCGCATAATTAATACGGAGCATTTGAGAATATGACTGATGTGGTGATCTATATAACTATAACTATAACTTATACTAATGTGTTCATGTTGGTCTTTAATGCAGTGTTAATCAAGATCAGTAACTGCATATGACAGCTCTATTTAACTGTATGCGATTTTTTAATTGTTTGTCGGTAGGATTTTCCAGGGTGTGAAGTCATATCGTTAGTAATATTAAACTATACGTTGAAAGGGAAGCAATTTGTTCTTAGAATTCTACGATTATTTATGATTATGCTAGAACTATGAAACTAATAATTACCGGTAGCATATTTTATTACTTTCTACCTGACCAATTCTTGAAATGAGACTGTTGAATTTCCACAGAGGAAATCGTAAAGTTAGTTAGCACTGTAGATAAATAAAAGCCTAATTCTTTGGACTCCACGTTTGACTGTGCATTAAATTCCCGTTTTGCTAAAACATTTTTACGAATGTACACAAAAGTAGACGTTAAATGGCATTTAAATAGAATTGCATCATTGCACAGCAGAATTAACTATTGTCTTTATGAAAGATGAAATTCATGATTAGCGCATATACATTGTACGTACTTTTTGTTCATTTTGCACACTTTCCTGTATCAATATTATCCAAATTAATTTTTTAGGCGTAGTTTTAGCTGTTATTTGTAGCCTAATTGATTAAATGTGTGTTGTGCTTACTCTTTAAAAACTGGATCGGTAGTTATGTGTGAATACAACGATTAAAGCAGGTTCAAGATAATGGGCATGGTTCACTTCAAAGGTTTACTATAAAAGTTAAGGGAATGAATGAATGGAATGAAGTTTAGGTTAATTTTTACATTATAGTGGTTCTATGAATTTTCGAACTTATCTAATATTACTAAATATAAGATTATGCGGATAAGTTTCTGTAGTTTTGAAAGTGATTAAATATATTTGAAACTACTTACGACTATAGTAAGATAAATATTTACTTTTCAAAACAGCAATTTACATATTGGTTGTGGATAATTTAAGACTTTTATTAAGAACAAATCTGATTTTATGAACGATGAAGTATTATGTGCATAAGTGCATACTATGGGAATCTAATCATCATGAAAGTATTGTATTTTGTCTATGGCTTTTTATGTGAATATTGGGTACTTCCTTCGATAACGGTATTCTGTCATCATCATGATTCTTCCGTCCTAACAAAGATTGCTTGCAACGTTCGTTGCGCAGAAGTTGGGAAACTCGACTCCTTTCCGTAATAATTCTGTTATAGGCTGGAATACGTTAATTGAAAAAAAAACTTGTTAGCTTTTAAATTTAATTCCCACTTAATTTTGCTATCATCACATGAAACGGCATTTGAATTAATGGATCTGAAGCATAAAGCGCACGGTTAATTTACCTTCAAGCAACTGCAACATTTACACCCCTCTAAGGTATAAAGAATCACGTACCAAGGGACGCAAAAGCCTCCCACGACGAAAGAAATGAACCAAAAGATGAGAAGCCAGAGGATACCTAACACGACATTTCCCATGATGCTGACAAACGATAAGGATGAACAAGTGACTGACTTGATAAGGGTATTGAGGATTCGAAAAATACGCAGATTCAAGATTTGGTGTAAAAGGAATGGATTGATCCGAAGGTAGACAAAATACGAACATACTAAAATGCATTTTTTCCAGAAGTTTGGAAGGTGAGCGATTGCCAATTTGCTCATTTATTTTTATTTTTTAATCGTAAATCATCAACGTTCGTCATAGCAGCTGTTGCTTTGGCAAATGATAATCGGTGAATGCAATGAATTTGATTTTTGATGTCACAAATGCAGTTAATTTTGGATAGGGGCTTCTTGGAACATTTCGAAATTACTGCATAGTGAAACCTCACAAAAAACTGAGACACAATCAGCATTTTGCCCACTATACAATTTTCATATTTTTGTGTACTCCATTTAAGCGTTACACACAATGCCTCCAAAAAAGGCCAAAGGTAAAGGAGGGAAGGAGAACGATGGCAAGATGAGTAAAAAGGATAAAAAGCTTTGGGCAAAGTACGGTAATGTGGTAGCGGAAGGTCCTGATAACAAAGAGGTAAATGTGATGACCTTAAGAAGAGACGAGTTAGAATGGGCTGTAGAAAGAACACGGGAACAGGTAATCCTGAGCAGATCGGAAAGAATTCGGTATCAGTTGGAGCGTGACTTTTTGTTTGAGATGCAAGAGCAATATAGACGGAAAGTGGAGTGCTTAATTGTAAGCGAGAATTTTTATATGAATAAAGTAAAGTTAACTAAAGACTTAAACTCCGAAATAATTACTAAAGCTTGAGCAAGAAACCCTGCTCGCAAAAAATAACAGAGCTGCTCAAGACGCTGAAGAGAATAAAATCATTAAAGGGATGGAGGGCAAACATTTTCGAGCAGAGACTCAAATGATGGCGAGTATGCAAGAGTGTCGGGATGAAATTCGTAGGAAAAAGGTTTGGACGACAACATATTGATGTTCATATTTCATGTGGTCAATTGGTCAAGTTCAATTTATGTGCAATACTAAGTTTTTTCACTGTAAATCAAGATTAAAGACATGCTGGAAAAAACCTGGCAATATATGTGCAATGACATGGATCATCTAGATGCTCTAATGAAGAGAAATGCTGAAGAGTACAAAAAACGAATTGCAGAAACACAGTACGTACGCTAATATTATATTTAACTTTCTTACAAATGCATTTCTTGAGGACATTTGGGATTTTTTTTGCACTTTTAGAAAGAAACTCCAGGATCTTCATAAATTCATGCAAGACCATGAGCAACAGCTGGAAGAGTTTATCAAAAATCTTGAAGCGGAAATGGCAAATTCTCTTAATTTATTTTTTGTCACGAGGCGTATGGAGCACCAATTGGTACAAATGAATCATTTTGAACCATTTCACATCATTCTAAAATCATGATGTAGAATACACTGTACAGACTAACTTTTCAACAAGAATTTTATGATAACATTTAGTTTCATACAATTTTAGTCTGAAGAGCGCTGGGATGAATTTATTTGGAAGCTATCAAGCAACTTTGAAAACAGCTTGAAAGCCATGAAAAACTTTTATAATGACGCTTCCTTCAGCAATTTCACGATGATGTATACCCTTCAAGATATGATAACTTCTTCAGTTGAGAGAATGGAGCTGGTTGGTAATTTTAAGATTATACATAGCATATCATTTCTGATTTTCACTTACTCATTACTCAGTTATCATACGAAAAATGTTTCCTTTCGTAGTACAATCGTAAAATTCGAGACTTGCAGCACATGATGCAAGAAGCTCACGGTGAAATGCCTTTCCTCCGTATTTCCTTCGGACGAGCTAGGGTCCGTCATGACCGTATCGTGAGGACAAAGCAAGGCATCAAAACTGTCAACAAAGAGCTTCAACTTACTCAAAACAAAACCAACACGTTGAGAGTCGACTACAGACAGAATTTCCATAAACTTGAAAACATCAACGCGGAACGATCCAACTTCCGATCCAGCGGGGGAGAAACGGTACAAAGTGTCATGGACGCTTTTAACTTCCGCTTTAGGATCCAAGAGGACTTAAACGAGACACAGGAGGAAGTGGATAAAATGTTAATGGAGAAAGAAAGGTTGAAACAGCATTTTAGTGATCCACAGGCGTTCCCAAGAACGGTGGTAGCGTACAAAACACTGTTAGACGAGAAGGAAAAAGTCTTAGAGCAGACGCAGCTGACGGTAAAATGACCTATGACTTAATGACTTTTTGCCATAATTCAATACAAAATAACATTCATTTTTTATGTCAAAGGCACTCCGAGTTCACAAGCAAAACGAAGACTTGCGTAATTCCATGGAGGCACGATTACTCCGTGTAGGGTTAACCAAGAAGCATGCCACTGTGACCCCAGAACAACCTTCACCTTTCGGGATGGGCCGTTTCCCACAAAGAATTGATTGGGGTCCTTCGAATCTTGTCTCAAAGAGGGCATACCCGGTTCCAAAACATGTACCAGAAAGAGATTACTGCGATCCAGATATAACCGAGTTGAAGACTGCTGTCCCTGTGTGTTTGACTGACTCCATTAGAGGCTTCCTTGCGTGGAAGGAGCAACAAAGGGAAATGAAACAGCAGGCAAATAATAAGCAAGCCAAACCCAAGTAGAACACGAACTTGGAGTGCTATTAAGATTCTTTGGAAATTAATGTTAACTGCGAATGTATAAAATGTTCAAGATAATTAAAATCTTACGTACACTCAATGATTTTATCGATCGCTATGTTTGTCGCTGATATTAGATTTATCGAGAGAAAAATCTCTTAAAATACGACATGTGTGCTCTCTACAGTTCAAGGAAATGAAAAGTCTTACTGAATGACCTATACACGAGAATATAAGTAGGCGAGGAAGGAAGTGATATTACATCATTAAACAATTCATAACTGCATAGAATGGTGCATGAGACACCATGGTCTTGGGAAGTTAAATGCGTCATCTTCCTTTGAAATGAACACAAAAGTATACGCTACAGTTTTGTAAAAGGAGTTAGTCTAAGGGTTGAAGGTGCCGATGAGGAAAAAAGTCCTAAGCAAACATTCAAGCATTTTATATAAGACAGAAACGTAGATGGATCAAACCTCATACACAATATTTTTGTACATTTAGGGATCCCTCTAATTGCTCTGATGCTCGTGACTTTTTGATAACTTGTTTGACGAGTTATGGTTCAAGTTTTCTGTATACGTACCGCAAAGTGAATGTCTTTAGTCTTTAGACGCCAAACTTTTGGCCTTTTGGATTGATAAAAAACGAGAAACTGCATTATACAATGTACAGAGATTTATAAAAGTGCCTGTGGCTTTTTTTGTGGACATGATGAAGTCCCACGAGAGACAAACCTCGGCAAAGTGAAATCTTTCATGATTCTCTTCTCTACATTACCTTTCAAATCATTATGCTAGACAGGATATTGGGATTTTTGAATTCGTCAAGTATAGTAGCATAAGGTAGCAGATGGAAATGAAAAATAAATAAATAGATACTTCATGTATGTGCAATTTGTTAAAATGAATCAGTAATCATGAATGTTAGGTAATCAATAATTCATTCGAATTGACGTACTTAACACATAAGCTATATTATGCCACCACGAGTTATGTCATCCTTTGTATTACTGGTGCACCTTTACCTGCACTTTACTTCCGGTGAAGCAAATAACTTGCAAATAATACCTTTAGACATCCATATATTCTCAATCTTTCTTGCTGTACAAAATAATGGGGATCACAGGAAAAAATCATTCGTCGCCAGTTAGGATCTTAAAGAGCTCATTTTATGTGCACCTTCCTTCATGAAAGGATTTCTCTTTTCAATTTTGTACAATTTTAGTTAAAACAAAGGGAATCATTGAAAATGAACAAACTAACTAGTATTAAATGTCTAGGCTCCGTCTACGCAATTTTAATACTTAGTGTTAATTGCACATCGGCTGGGCTCTTGCAAGCTATAAGAGAGGCGGCGGTCCCAAAAGGTAAAAATATTTTTAAAAAATACCCATACTTAATTTTTCTGACAATAAATTTTAAATCGCATTATAATAATTTCAGACATGGACTACACAGTTCCAAGCGAAAGTGTTCAAGTTCCTGTCGCCATCCCAGCTTACTCTGCTATCTTCCCTAGCCAGTCCTTATTACCCCCATCGCAACCCCGATTCCCTGCTGCAGTTGCTGTTCAACATGTAGTAACCCCAGCGGAAGAGTCTAGTCTCTTGTCAACACTTCAAACGTCTTTATCTAAACTCTCCTCTGCGATCCAAGAAAGAGCCGATCTTACTGCGAACCGCCAAACAAGCAAACAATGCAGACCTAATGATCTTCTCTGCCATTCCGGATTTTCCCTAGGGACCACAATGCAAAATGATGTGAGCTCAGCTATCATCAAATCCTTTGGAAGCATGATGACTGACATGGTCAACACTACGATTTCCCGAGGTCTTGGGGACTTCATGGCGCACCATGGTTCTGCCGCTGGAGAGACTGCTTCGGAAGAGCATAAAGCCATGATCCAGATGGCTTCTAAAGTCTTATCAACTGTATCCTCTAGAGTTATCAAAGCGTTCACTTTCTTTATTCAACTTGCCATCTCTGGTGCTATGCAAGATCTTCTTCATCAAGTCGTTAAGGGTGCCACCATGATGTACACTGTGCATCAAAAGAGTGCCGCTAATTTACGTGCGACAACAGCCCTTAATGGTCCACCAGGCCAAATCCCTAAACCTAGTCAGCATCAAAACTTCCCGGAAACGGATCCCATTAAAGCTATTCTCAATGCTGGGGCGTTGACCTCTTTAACATATCCTGGGTTTGATTTGATGTCTTCCCTCAAGTCTAATATGTTTACGGGAGAGGATAACAGCATAATCAAGAGGAGAGGAGCTCCTTCCCCGGTTCTCACGCCGTATGGGTTGCTCACCAAGAAAAAGTAAACAAAGTTCTGCTTGTAAATAAGTTATGTTGTTATAATCATTTTTGTTGTATACATCAAGGATAAAAGTGTGCTCACTGCTTTGATGCTGTTTTTTGTTGTTATAAACTATGGGAAATATTTTATAAGTTGTACAATATGTGTAAGCTTTTTCTGTTTATCAAGCCCTTCGATCGAAACCAAATAAACCTCAATTTACTTCATATATTTTTTTATATTTCAAATCCTTCATTTCAGAAAACTGAATTTCTGCATTTTGATCGTAAATTAAATAGATCATTGATTAAGCATTCAGTTATGACTTCTGACATGATTTATGACTTTAATAAGTACACTGACGATGAGTGAGTACGAAAGGAATGTATTACGAATGAATATGAGCAGGGACATAATTAGCTTTAGAAATAACAACAATTTTATTTGACCTTGGACCACCCAAACCCAGAAATGATATCAGTCTGTATTATGCAAACAAGTATAAGCTGAGTAAAAATCGGTTAATTTTAATTATTTTCATAAATTATTATTTTCTATTCACTACTCTCTACTGACACAATTGGAGAGTTAGCTTCTGCCTTCATAGTGGAGGATGCAGACACGTCAATGACGTCAATCTTTTTCTGATCGGTTTTATTCCCATCATTATCACTTGAACCGGGATCTTCCTCTCCTTCCTTTTCAAGATCATCTTTCGTAGTGAGCTTACTTTTTACTGAAGAGATTGATTCAGCACCGCTGTCTTTTGTGATGACAATTGCTGGAGTGGTTTTTCTCGAAGGGGCAACTTTCGGCTTGGCCAGATTTATCGAGTCTTGCCATCCCGTTGCTTTGCAAGAAGCTTCCCAAAGGGTCTTTTGAACTTCTAGATTTGTCACTTGCGAATTGGTGCAGTAGGTTCGGCAGTTTTGGAAATATTTACCAGAGTCCTTTTCCACATCTGGGGAGATGGAACAGTAAAGGACACAGTCGGCGCCTTGTTCATTACTCTGAAAATCAATCATCAAATTAGTGAAAATAACTTTATAATTTATTTATTAAAGGATATTATACCTTTCGTTCATGAATACCTTAAACATAAGCCAAAATAATCCCCGTATAATTTTAGGATAATTGTCATACAAGCCTGATGACACACAGCCTGGATGCATAGCATAAGAACGAACCGGATATCCGTCTTTCATTAGTCGATCATTGAAATCTTTAGAGGAAACTGCTTGCATTAGTTTAGAGTTGCCGTAAGCCCAGTTGGATCCGAAGCATTTTCTATTTTTCCAGAAAAAGGCATAATGATCATGTCAAAATATTTATTCTAACGTTAAAATTTGGTATCAAAACTTACTGCATCCACAAATCCTCCGAATCTAATTTTCCTGCATAATGTGCTATAGACGAAACATTAACAATGCGACTAGGTTTATCTGGCGTTCCAGCATAAGTCAATTTCGGGAGGAGCATATTCGTTAGAAGGAAATGACTCAGGTAATTGACCTGAAAAGTGACTTCAAAGCCGTCTTCTGTGATCTCATAAGGCTGATCATAAATTCCAGCTGGAAATTACATCATCTTTGATTCATAAACAATCCTCCTACCAACATTCCAAATTTAGTTCATTTTTCTTGTGAAACAGTGCATACTGCGTACCATTGTTAATTAAGATGTGAATTTTCGCATATTTCTGCAACACCAAAGTCGCGAACTCTCTCACAGACTGTAATGATTTCAGATCTAAAGGTAAAATATCCACAGTTCCTGTTGTGATTCTCGCCTTCCTAAACTCATCAACCATAGTCTTCGCTGCTGTTTCATTTCTCACGCCTATAGTGTAAAAAAATATGCTTATTTTTCAGTATAAAATATTGTTTACGTCGTGTTCTCTTAGAACACGTAAAAATGTGCTAACCACAGAACAATGCCAAAAAATACAATGGACAGGATATGCATTCCTCCGGAATACGTTACATATAGGTACCTAAAATGACATGCATATCGAGCATGAGCAGTTTCCTCACAACTTCTCTACCAATGCCACGACCTCCTCCTGTTATCACGACATTATCACCAGGCCTTCTTGTTACCTCTGCGGAATGTAAAAAAAAACACAAAAGTCATTCCTATCATTTCTCACTTCACAATAATCATAATGAAAACTTTCTTGGAATTACTTTTCAAATCGAATTTCCTATGTGGCGTTAGCAGTTCGAAAGTATTCCAAAATACAGCATTTAACATCACCAATATCCCGTACCATGTGGTCTTGAAAAATCCTCCGAAGCCACCTCTCGGTGGGGATGCTTTATTGTCGGAACTCATGTTTTAAATAAAAACTTGGATATCACTTAATTGTCACACTACTATATCCACATTTTCCAAAATATGAAGCGTGGAGGTGATTATTTCGATAAAAGATATTGCGTGAAATGACTCTCAAAATATGCTCTTTCGGAAAGTCCCACCACACCGTTTAGTTTAACAAAATATATTTTGCTGTGGTTCGTTCCTTCTCTTGACTTGGTCGACGTGAGGTTGCCGGAGAAAAACTGAAAGACAGACTGACTCAAAATATATTGACGGCAGAGGTTCCACATATCATTCGTGATGATTACAGTGAGGAAATTACTGTGAATGAGAGAGATACATATCTGTTGTAAAAGCTTCAATCCTTTGCACAATTTGGGGCTGCTAACTAATGTGCGGTTTGCACATATATACATACATAATATGTATATTATACAAGTAATAAGTGTTGCGTGCACTTAGAAATGTTTTACTGGTATAACGCCATCCATCCTTTACACATGAGGTGGTCGGTCACGTCACAAAAGTCAGCCTTCTGCTTTTGCACATTACAGGACTCAAGTCCAATCAATTTTTGGTTTTTACAAATGCTTATAAAAAATTCATCGGAGATAGCCCTATGATTATATGATATGTAGAAATGCATAAGCTTGGCTACATTTTGTGACTATCCATGGTTTTTTGTGTGTCCACTTCATGGACACAGGCTGGATTGAAAGTTTTACATACAAGTATCCGTCTTTGCTTTCTTGAAGGATGTATGAAAATGTTCTTGGAAAAATGATCATAAGCTTTTTCTGTATATTCTCCAGAGTTAGATTTGGTTTGAAAAAGCGTCTTTGCTCCAACAGCTTGACTCATAAGGAAAATGTGTAAGGTTATAAATGTATTCATGGCATGGGTATTAATTTACGAATGTATAATGATTTTTTTATTAATAAATTCATGAATGTGGGACAAAACTTCGAAATGATGATTTGATGCAAGCTGGATGATAACTAATGCTAAAGTAATTATGAATTTTGTTAACTTGAACGATACTAAATAATGCCTAGTTATGTTAGGATTGTCTCGATAGTGCAGATGTAGATATAAACATTGTCTGACTGTAGAGGTTGTAATAAATTGGTTGGTTCTACTAAGACTTTGGTTGGTTTAAAGTAGGTCCACGAAAGTTCAATCATGAATACATATGCTTACCATTGATCACGGATAACTCAAGTTTGAAAGTTAACTCAAGATAAAGAGAGTTTGCAGATATGACATAATCCACGTGTTTAAGGTTCGATTACTCAATGTTTTGTAATAAAGCGAGTTTCTTAATTAAAATTTTCCCACGAAATTCAATGCCAAAAGAATACAAATTACGAAAATTCATATCAAGGTGCGACATTGCCTGTATAAAATGATTTTGGAAAGCACCAATATGACGGATGAGCATTGCACTATTCATGTTTTCCCATAATTTAAATCAGACATGAAAGGTCGCTTGAATAGGATACTAATAAATATGAAAAAGCTTTTATGGAGTTATTGGGTAACCAAAATTCTCCAAAAAATATACATAACATTTTCTTAGAGAATAATTGTAGAGTAATCTTACATGCAAATAAATATAGAGAACAACATTTCCTTCCTAACATGCAAGAATAGATTAATGAACATGGCCAAAAAATTGCACAATGGTGCTTTCTGATGAACACACACTGAGAAATTTCTATGAAATCATTAACCTACTTGTGTAGTTATAATCAATGGAAGAATATTCTGGATGAAGATTAATTCGACTATAATAATTTAATTTCCTTTCAAAAATGGATCAGTTTTTATTCGATACGTTTTCTTCCAGCTTCTGCCCTAATTATGTAATCTACTCACATACAATATTATTTATTCCTATTTTAAGTATATACTGTACATAGTTTTAAAATGACGTATGGCATTGAAAAAAGATTTTTTTTCATCCAGTTAAATATACACAATTGACAATACACCTAAAAACTGACTTGTGCCTAGTGTACACAAAATTTTTATACAATTTTTTGTAAATCGTCCTCTATCCTGTGAATAAAGGGATTAGCAAAACAATATGCTTGTAAATTTTTTCAATATATTTTATACACAGGTTAATTATCGATTACTCTTATCAACACCATTTCATCAATGTACTCTGGCATGAAATAAAAAGTAATCTTGTACTGCGATAGAATTAATTTATCAGGAAAATTTTTTACACTCTGACAAATGACGGATCAACTATTGACTTAATGACAAGAGGAATATTTACATTGTCACGTATATCATGTCGCCAAAAAATGGTTATTCTGATATAAACATGCATTGACTTTTGGGTACGGTAATAAATGAGGGTATAGTAATGTCCTCGTGTTAAGTAAAATACGTCAGTTTTCCATCATTATTATATACAAGCATTGTACAATTCCAAACAAGAATATACATTTAACATTTAATATTCGCAAAATATCCCTTATTCATGAGAACGTAGTTGACAGTCAAAAAATAAAAAGGTATGACTTTTTTAACCTTAAGTTAAACTTAGAATGAACTATTCGAGACCACTGCTTAAAAGTAAATTAAAACCTGTATGAAAAATTGCACCAACTTTTACGCATGTAAATTTTTCGAAAACTACGTTTTACAAAGTATATCTCATGACTAAAACATAAAATGTAACTATTTATAATTAACTTTAGCAAATGACATGTATTACACTAATCGAGTTAACTATATCGTGGTATATATTAAAGTATTAAATATCGTTAGTCACAAATCCTAGTTGTAAATTATCATTTAAATAATCTCTCTATTTAGATTGATATGTTTGGCAAGCTTTTACATTCCATTCTCATTCATGTGTATGACGCTGTGTATAATACTCAAGGTTTATTGATAATTTGGGTTTAATAAGATTTTATCAGATATATATCGAGTTGATTGACGAAAAATTTGAAAAATTGGTTATTGACTTGATCAAAAAGTCTTTAGGAATCGAAAGATTGAATACTGCAATGTGACTTTCTAGCTGAATTTGAAGACTTATCTTCAATTTAGCTAATTAAGGATTTTCCATCAAATCCTACAACTACACCTTCGTTGGCACATGGAAAATCTCATAAATGTGTTAACAGGATTTTTTTTAATTAACAAAAAAATCATCGAAAGTCGAATCTCCCAGAGGAAATCCATTTATATGATGACTATCTGAAATATGAAGGACGACTAACTTGCTATAAATATTTTGTATTCATTAAACTTGTTTTACTGGTTACATCACACTTTGTGCAGTAAATCTATACAATAATAATATCAATTACTGTTAACTAGCTAATTACTCAACTTCATTTAAAATTTTCACTTTGACTATACATGATATGGCCGTTATGAATGAAGATTTTTTGTTAAATTTAAGTCCGCCGGGGGATGCGCAATGTGGCTAATTGTAAAAGTAGATCGGCGGTGATGGCAGATATTACGGAGGTGGAAATGACAGTGGGTTTTTACAATTTTCCGGTGATATATTATTATTTGCCTTAATGATGCGTCAATGTGTTAAGGATGTAGTCTTTGAGAATATTTTTTAACACAATTGATGAATGTTATCTTTACTGGTAATAGTAGTAAGGTGATGTTGATGTGGAGGAGGACGCATCATAGGCTGCTGATCCCTACGTGTGCTTGAACCACAGACAGCTTCTAAGCGCTAAAAAATTTTAAAAAATCAAATTGAGATTTTTGTTGCCAAAATTGTCACATTTCCTCTAAAATGGTAACTTACGAGATGAAGTCGCAGCAGCGTTGAAGATGGCGGCGGAGGAAGGTGTGATTTGGGGTGGCGACATTGTTGAATAGTTACCATTAGAATTATACGCGGAATGTGGAGTAGACGTGTTGGAACCATAGCCCCCTTGATTTCTCGGGGATGACCCGGTAGAGGACGAGTTTGTTGTTCCACTTGCTGTACTCCCTAAACCCCCATTGCCAATCACACCACCATTAGCTCTCCCACCACCACCCCCACCCACCGTGTAGTCCTCTAGAAGAAAAAACCTGACCATCAAACACATGGAATATTAGGATAAACGTCAACAAAACCACATGCATTCTTTTAGTTCATGCTTTTGAGTATATCACATTTGTTATCATTTCTACAGGAGCCGCTACCATGCTAAACACATTAGGGAAGAAGTCACGTGCTCCAAATGTGCTACAGGTGAAAATAGTGTGTGCAGCACTTAAAGAATATGTTTTTTTACTTACCGTCGTTCCACTGTGTGTTCCCCGTCTCCAGCCCGGTATACGCGTTAAATCCACTCATATTATTCGGGACGGCGGGACTCCTGGGAGCGCTGAAGCAAAACAGAAAAAAAGTATAAAATTACATGTTGGGCTAGGTCAGGTTCAAAATGAAAAGCAACATGTTTCTCTCTATCTTTTTCCAGTGGAGAGAAAAGAGTCAATGTGAGAAGTGAAAGAAAATGCTTTTCTCCAGTCAGCTGGAGAAAAAAAGTGAAAGGTGGATGAAAATGGAGAGAGAATGTGAAAACAACAAGGTGCCCATATATATTGATACATACAAGAGGGAAATTCCTGTATATATGCTTTTGAATATATGAAGGAAGTACTTACAGACATAAACGAATCGACCGGGAGCTCCTTTGCAGAACTGTTTCGACTTGTAGGAAAGCGTGACTTCCACCACGCCGGGAATGTGTCTTGGAGGTGTCTGAACACGGATCGCGTGCGATGTGATCAACTATTAATGGGAAACAATGCTGTAGTCTCACTCTGTACAAAACTTTATGTCAGCTTTGATGCCCCCACAATGGATACCGGAGTGGAGTCCGAAGTGGCTATTTGGATTGTGCCTTTATACGTGTAAAGGAGTTTTGGAGGGATAATTAAATTAAATTACTAGGCTACTTCTTGCCTCACTGGAACAGATAAAAAGGGCTATTTCCTCGCGAAGAAAAGTTTCTCAACAGTTGAAGCACGTGAGGAGGCTAATCCAGTTAAAAAAAGTAAATGGCTGAGAAGCTCTTTTGAGGAAGTTGAGGGGACTTGAGTGGAAAATGAGGGTGGAGGATAAAAAGGGAATTTGGAGGATGGATAAGCACCCTCAATTACATCATGTTTTTGAACTTGAGCGGTATCCGTTGTTTAGGCTTTGAAAGCGTGTCACATATGATGTCTTTAAACTTTGTAGTAGTTTTACCTCTGACCAAACAAGCATAGAACCGAAGACGACTTGAAGCCCATCGAAAAAGTTGTCACCGATGATAATCACTGTGGCGCCGCCCGTTGTCCAACCTTCACTAGGACTGATGGCTTTAATACATGGGGTGGCTGATGGAACTGGATATCCTTTCAAAAATATAAGGGATTTCATGAATTATTTCCATAATCATTAAGTGTATTATTTAATTATCTTATGAATTATTCTGATAATATTCTTCAATATCTCCTAAAATGTTCAACAGCATATTAGATAACATTTTAAGAAGAAAATCCCTTCCAGCTTGAGATATTTATCTAGACTATTTGTTTTGCTTTGCGAAAAGTCTAAAACTCCTTGTTCCAAAACTTCCAGCAAAACTCTTGTAGCAAAGTCTATATCCCCTCTTGCATGCATCTTCCAGACAAAACAGCTCAAAGCGGAGAAGTTGAGAGAATGAGTCAGCAAGTCAAGCCAATGCGTATTCAACCTCTCTACACCAGTTACTTCCCTATGATTCTCGTGTTTTATCCCTATTCCTGTACATATATACATATAACTCTGCATGCTTTCCCGGACTATGTCATTCTGTCATTCATTCGTACCCAATCACCAGTATAGTTTCTACCCAGTCACCTTAACACTGAAATATCTACCAACTATGCTATAAATATGACGATGCTTCGATAAAAATTTACTGCATACCTAATTATAGAAAATGCTGTTGCAAGAATTACCTGATTCTATAAATTCCCATTCAATCAAAAGAAACAACCTTAACAGCGTTAAAGTGTGCAAAAAATAACCCAGCTAATTAATAGTATTATTTGTCGCTTTCATTCTTCCCAACTTCATCAGCATGATTCCCTCCTTTAAAAATATTTTTCCTTGTTCTCTCTCATCTTCCAGTTTCAGTTGAAACTTCTCCAGGAACACAGATGACGAGATAGGAGAAACAAACACGGAAGATTTTTCCACTGTGGCTTTTTTTCCACCACTCCGTACTTTTATACGATCTACGTGCTGATGTTTGTATTAATAGCTTTTGCTCTTCACTCCATTCCTCCAAACCTCCACTCACTCCATTCCATACTTGAAACTTTTTTTGGGAAATATACCTACAAAAAATATCCCTAGAAAAACCTACTCTCACTCAACATAGTTTTATATACAAAAAATACCTAGTCTATAGTGAAAAAAAACTTTTTCACGAGAGCTGGGAAAAGTAAAGAAACATCTCCAGTTTATAATCTCCAGTTCTACTGTTGCATTTCTTTTTTTAGTGCATTGCAAATGCATATCCTCCAGCTAGACTGCATTTCTTTTCCTCGTGCACTCCATGAATATTCTAAATAAGCTTAAGGAAAAAAAGGGATAACGATAAGGATTTTTTCAAGACTGCATCACTGACATCCCTCCTAATATAATATACTCTGGTGCATATAGGACCACGACATGTTTCCTGATATCTTGATTCCGTTTTCGGTATACGCTCTCGAGATGACGATGATGTAAGAAGAGGATGCGATGAGGGAGAAATACTATCACATCCTTTGAAACAGACCACGGCACACTCTCCTCGCAACGTACGTATGTATGAATGTACAAGTGTGTGATTCATAATGATATTATGCTCGAGCACAGAAAAACTTATACATATATGTATAAGGATATATGGGATACGAGATGCACTTTTTTGTACATATATATATTTATATATCTATGTCTATACGCGGGAGAAGGAGGATGGAACGTTTCGAGTGGAAGGAAGAAGGGAGAGACAAATCGATGTGCTGGAATTCCCGTGGGAGCCGCCTTTTCCCTTTTCTTCGGGGAATCGCAATGGCCGCTCGGGACTCTGGAATGTTATCATGGGGCTCCTTCCTTTTCCACTTCAGTCATCTTCCAACTTGCACTCTTTTTTTACATGTGTCTCTCTCTCCAATCCGATCTTATGAGTTTAACACTATAGTGAGGAAAGTCGAAGCCTAAGGGGAACTTTATATGAATACATGTATGCGTATTTGTTCAGAGGAAAAGGCTAGAAAAAATATATATATTCGAGAGTGAAAACGAAAATACCCGGGAGTTGACTTGTGATACTATTAGGGCTTCTACTGCTCAAGCTAAATACGTGACTATGAAAAAGAGAGAAAAAAACAGTATGGTATAGTCGCATATAGCTAGGATTTTTTGTCACAGAGTTGCTCCTGTAAAAAATCTTTATTGGAGAAGAGCTGTCTCGTTGAAAGGAGAAGATATTTTGGAATGGTTTTGTCTTTATAAAAAAATGTTTAGGAAAGACAGGAGGATGTACAGAGTCATTGGTTTTTTTGATGATGAGGTGAGATAAGGTTGTAAAAATTAGAATTTGCTGATAGAGATTTCAAGGATGTATATTAGTAGACGTAATGACGAAAGATATTAAACTACGAAATTTAGCTGACAACAATCTCGCGATCATTCGTGCTGGCAGGTATATCTGCTGTGTGATGTATGAAAAACAATGTTAAAATCGTTTTAATTTATAAAATTTTAGTCATGCAGTTTATAATCGAAGGTCAACGGTTAAATTGACTTCATTCAACACTAGTAATGTACTCGTAAAATTGCATTTTCTGCAATTACAAACCTTATCTACCTGATGAACTTTCGGATCCCAACATTGATGTGAATTTATATGCGGCATTTAACATAATCTTTATTCTACATCTATTCACCTAATTTAACATTAAATGAAATTGAATGAGTATATTTAGTACTACCTTCAGAAGGATCGAGTCTCTTTGCCCTCCGCCCATGTTTCGAGTTGTTGTGGACAAACATATTATCAGACACAGCGAGAAGAGGACCTTCGACAGAAACTTGGGTTGCAATTATCACCTGCAATATTATAAAACATTTTTATCAAACATGCTAACTTACCATTTTCACTGATCATCTTCAAAATTATTGTATTCACCAAATTGCATGTATCATAATTAGCCAATCTTTTTAAGAATGACTAACAAGCTACCAATATCCTGTCATCCACCATATGCACACCACCACCAGAAAATATCAGAGCGTTCATTTAGCTCTACATATTGAATGAAAAGCCTCCAAGTCATTTCTCCTCATTTTTTACAATAGGCTTAACAATATTGCACGAATTGATTAAGAGAACCCCCACCAAGACTACGCATGGATAGGTTCCAATTGAATTTCACTCTTGTACATTGTTAGGCACACACGACTCCTTAATCTGTTGCACCAGTCTAACTACAACAGAATATCGGCTTCTCTACTTTTTAAGCAGCTCACATATATATAAAAACCAAAAAAGCTCTTCTTAACAAACGCAACGTCAACAAATCCCTTGGTTTCATTCAAATTAGCGTTACATTCCCCCGAAAAAATGGCAACAGATGCAATACGTTCGTTCTCCTTTTCAATTATATCTCAACTCATGCAGCCTCTTGTGGTAATTTATCTCTTTTTAAAAAGCCATTCTCCAACTCGTGCCGTGTCACAATCTCACATAGTTTTTTTAAGAATCCTCCAATGAGCCTCTTTACAAAACATTTGGGAGTTGCATAATAATTTGTATTTATTTTGTAAACAATGAGAACACAAAAAATGTAATAAAAAATACAAGGTTTTCATTTCCTTCTTAAATGTATGGACGTGAGTATTTGGGAAAAATTGTATGACTACGTCAGTGTATAAAAAAGTAAGTAAGTCAGTGCAAGGCACTTGGGAAAGGTTTCCGTTTCCGAGATTGGTCTCAAGGCGCCAAGCATTATCACTTGAGAAAGTGTCAAGTGTCTTTTTACAGGAGGAGGAGAAGTTGACTAGAGAAAAAGAAATATACAATTTATATGCTTTCCACTCTATATCCGTCAAGCTTATAAGGATATAGAGTGGAAATGTGTTAAAGGTATATTGGAGCAGGGCATGGCAGAAAAGCAAGTCTTGAGGGAGCCCCTGTCCCCAAGGAACATTTCCCAAGTTGTGAGAATAACCCGGCCATGGCAGACTCTGAGTCTGGAGATGCATTCCTTTATAGAAGAGGAGAATATCCTCTTTATATTTTTATATCAGTGTGTAGGTACATCAACCAATATTTTCTGTTTTGCTTCCCTGCAAGGCGAAAAACACGAAAGACTGAAAGTGTTTTTTTTTCTATGGTACAATTTTCCACGGTTTTGACAAAGTTAGATAGAACTGAACTTTCAAGCTGGGAGTAAGGCTGATATAAGGAGTTAGAGAAATGATGACGGAAAGAGAAAACTGTGTTGAAAGCAGGATTGATATGGGTGTTCTATTTGAAGGAAAATTCTTAAGAATATTTTCTGAAATGTTTATATCCTTTCAAGAAGCTAGAGAAAATGGTAAATATCAGGACATTTATTTGATTTTAGTAATTTTTTGGTAATTTTTAGCAGATATCTTGAATTATGCTTATTTCAATATTTAAAAATACAACGCAAATCTTTATTATCCATCCGGAGCTCAGTTGATGTCAAGGTATCCGTGTTACACAATGCAATTAAATATTTTAAACTGTCCTCCCTCACGGTATTTTCTCATTCACCCTTAACGCCACCGCACATGTTTCAAATAATGGGATGTTTTGGTTCACCAAATTACTCCTAATTTTCACACTCGTAAGTCAAACCTCCAAACGTCAACATGACATTTGTCCAACATCCAAGGAAGAAGATGTGAAAATTCTCTGAGAAAATATTTCTTCCTACGTTCCTCGCTTGAGTGAGCTATCCTCCTCCAAACGAAAATGCAAATGTCCTTGTGTTGCGATACACATCACATCACATATTATATGCCTAACATTCCCAAGGAATGAGAAAGGAAGGAAGTGCATCATGTCAGAAAAGAGGTTTCACTCTTGTGTAAACATCCCTGCTGGTGATAGAATCATAAGTGGATTTTCATCTCAACATCTACTTTTTTTCCGGGGAGGAAACAAGTAGTATAATAATATCCGTATGTGTATGTGTTGCAGAGTTATTGAAACGGTTGTAAAAATTGAAGCTTTTGAGATTTTATATGACCATGGTAAACCCCATCATGGATAAGGCTAGCCCAGTTTCCCAAGTGAAGAATGAAGTTTACGAGGCGCAAAGTGGAAAAGGAAGTGTGTAACATGGGCTGACTTTTTGTCACCTAATTAATCACACCCAACGCTGTGTTCACTTGTGTGGGTAAAACCTTTTGGAAGAAAAGGGACCCTCACTGTGACCAATGTTGAGAGACCCTCTCTCGGGTGAGGTTTTCTTGAACAAATATGGTTTTAGTTTGAAATGGATAGCCCAACAGAGAAATTAGGCTCATTTTCAAATTGTAAACTTATGAAGGGAAAAGTAAACATTTTAAAGTTTTATTTTGTTGAGGTAATTACAACCTTTTTTGAATGAGTTTTGGTTTAGTTTTCACAATAACATTGATTCCCTATCGAGTTTCCTTCCGGGATGAGAATATTTAAAATAAAATGAAACATGTGGATTTGATTGAGACGTGTCAGGTGGGGGAAAAATAGTTGAATGTTTGCTGCACATAAATTCAATTTTAAAAAGTTTTCTCACTTTTTCTAAAATATATCCTCTTCTCACGTTTGTTGTTTTCTGTTTCGTTTTTTTGCGTTTATAAAAAAAATCCTTACAAAGTTGTTGGAAGCTTGTGAACAAGTGACTGACTCGAGTAAAGAAAAATAGATGAGAGGAGAAGAAAAGACTAAGGAAAAAGTTTATTTTAACTGCTACTCTTCTGGGTTTATTTACAACAATAAAAAACTCTTTTTTCCTCTGCTCCTCTTGTTTTTTCCGCAAATGCTCTGGGAAAAGTTGGATGCAGTCATAATTATTACCCAGAGGAACTCATAATCTTGAAGGGAAAAAACTTTTAAACCACAAAAGACAATAAAAAGCAAAAGACAAAAAGTTAAGCTGAGAAAAAATAGTCACTTGTGAGGGAGTTGAAGAAAGAGTTTTGAAGTTCAAGAGTCACGGTGAAGCTGAAAATAAGGCGTAAACGCCGATAACGAAATTTCTCTTCAAATTATGCACAATGGTATACCAGATCCATTTTTAACTTGGGCAGATTTTCGCAGTTAAATATATTGATAAAACGAAGATGTAGCCTATTTAAAGAATGTATATTCGTTTCTAATAATTCTCCCTTTAAATCATTGATCAGTTTGGAATTGTAAAGGCTGAAAATTGAAAGAAAATCTGTTTCATCATTACACACCCGCTTCAGCCCAAATTATCCTTAAAAAATGAACAAGCTTTGTTAGCTGAATAGAGAGTGATTATTTATGACTAATCCTGAATACATCCTTGATTTCAATAAGAAACCCAGCTTCCAAACTCATCACAGAGGATAACAGAGAAAATCGGATAATTCCATTGAAACACATGTTATCTTCATGTTAACTCCACACACTTGCTTCAATGACAGTGGTATGGAGGAGCTTAGCTTGGAAATAACAATAAGGAAATATAGATAATTTTTTTATATTGGAAAATTGTACACATTTGTTTTGTAACGTACCTTGTGTACAATTTTATTTTTGAGGGTGGGGTAATTTCAACAAGAGAAAATCTTCCTTTCGAATTACTCTCGACTTACATTGCGGAAAATAAAAGGGGCATTATCCTTCGAAACAATAACACTCGTAGAGAGTTAGGGAATGAATGGGTGTAGAAATACAAATATTATGAAGGATCCATTTTTTTCCTAGTCAAGTGACATTTTAACACAAGCGGATTTTCTTTTTCATCCGGGGAGGATTAGGGAAATGTCAAATTCAATGAAAAAAGATTAGCTCCATTTATGGACCCCAGTGAGGCGGGATGGGTGCTGAGCTGAGGCTTAAGCAACTGGTTACAAGGAGGAAACAAGTTTCCCCCTTTTTTGAATCGGAAAAGCTTACAATAAATTCATCATCAAGGAAAAAATTGCATATCATTATCAAGAAGAACATGTGGTTCATGGAACAATGTAGTGTGTTTATCATGAATGTGGGGGGTGGTGTGCACTCCACATTAAGCTTTATTTTGTGTAACCAATGTTTTTGTAAACAAAATCAAGCAGTGATGGTGGAACAGTTTTTTAACATATTTTCTAAAGAAAACAAGTCTTACCTGAAATCTCCGCATGTCTCGAGGATTCCCGGCGTTCTTCAAACAGTTTTGATTGCACTTGAGGAAGAATTTAAGGAAGAATCTGGAAATAAAAATGAACAAAATTATTTATCAGTTAACGTTATCTTTACAAGAGGAAAATCCTACAGCCTGAGGTATTAAGAATGTTTAAAGATAATTACAATTTCTCTTGCACAACGTCCTCCTCCTCCTCAAACAATAATACGCATTTGGGCAACCATTCACCAAATAAAGTCCTCTCTCAATATTTACTCAATTTTTACCAATAGCTTTGGCAAACATTGTCTACAGAAGGATTTCATTGTTGGAGGAAAATCAATACTAGGCAATCGCCCCCATTGAATGTTTTGTGTTGGAGGAAAGGCAAATTTAGCCATTCGCCACCCGAAAATTTGAAAGTGATACCGATAAGATCGCACCCACACATTCCACACATCACCATTCTTTCCTCCATTTTCTACCGATATATTTCGCCTGAAAAAAAATTCAATTGCTTTTCCATCTCTTAACCAAAGCGAAAAAAGGAGAAGGGCAAACAGCTGATATTCAATACAATGTACATAAATGGGGAAATAAGAAAATACAACAAAAGAGTCATGACTCGTCTTGATGAGGACAATAGGAGGAGGATGAAGGGACAGAGAAAATCGACTCAATTATATTATATGAATATATAAGCAAACAAATGGATATCTATATATAATGCAAATATAGAGCGATCAAGTGAAAATCGTGAAAGAAACGGTGACTTCCTTTTACAAATTTTTCAAAAGGAGAGATGCCACTTTTCTCCGAAAACATATTCCAGCTGGAGAACCGGCACCTTTTGAAAGTACAATATATACATTATAGATATATGCATTACGGCGTTTTATGTATTTTTGTATATTTATTTCTCCAGCTTGCTTCTTTCTCCCTTTTCCAACTCGCATTCACTTGTCTCCATTAAAAAGAATCTCCCCTTTTCTCCTAGACCGGTACTCTACCTCAGAGAAGAAAAGGAGTGAATCCTATAATAAAATGTAAATATCTCAAATGGACCTTTGTTCCCTTGCGCTACACACGACGATTGCATTACATTACATCCCATTTTTTCTGGACGGTTCACTACACAACTTTGGAAGGATATATTGTCATCATATCCTTGTGGGATATTTTGGAGGGGCAGTATACCACTGGGCAAAAATGAATCCGATGAATTCATCATTTCTCAAAAAAAAAAGTTTTGCTTCTTCATTTTCCCTGTCGTTGTTGCATGTTGACATGTTTTATATATTTCTCGAAAAGTCGTCCCCATTCTGTTTTTTTTTTCTTGAAAGCTCATATGATTTTATACATGTGAGTGCTGGGGTGCGATATGAGAATGGTGTGAATTCTGTTTTCACATTTCCCCTGTCAAATTGACACTTGCTCTACTTGTCCAAAACTAAATGTAGTGGTGGTGGCCTGATAATAATAATTTGGCAGATGGATCCACACATCCACAGCCTCTTGTATTTTTTCTCAATTGAGTAAGCTTCCCCTGTAGGAATTGTGATCATAGGCCAAAATTAGCTTTTCAAGATGACAGGATGAAAAGTACGTGGAAAAAAGAGATAAATCAGGGATTTCACAGCTCAATAAAATAGAGAATGAGGAATATAAAAAAACACATTTGAAGATATAGTGAGATATTTGAACAAGCCATGTTCGAAAGTTACATTTTGGTTCGAGAGGTTCATTGATTTAATGGAGATTTATTTTTTTATTTTTGGAGGGAGAAGCGACAAAAAATGTGGGAAAGAGATCAACATCATTTTTGCAAGCGAAGATAGAAAGATATCAGATGGAATGTAGGTGGCAATTGGGAAAGTCAAGTGGATAATAATTTTGTATATGGGCTGGTGCTAGTTTCAACTCCCAAGATTCAAATGTCATTCTATATCTTGAGGAAATGATAAGAAGACGAGATTCATGGTGTATTTTTATTGGGGAGGAAATCTGCCAAGAAGTATTAACCTCGCTTGTTTACCCCAACAGCAGAGGGGTATTTAACCAATTAATTGATTTTGGCAAGAGACTCATCACAAAAAATAGGGCGCTAGAACGTATTTTCAGTTGGAAGGGGAAATGAATTTGAAAATTTTTGCAAACTTCAACACCGCCAATTTTTGAAAAGGTATTTTGTGTGATCCTTGTTACACTAGATGGTTTAAACCCTCCATTATGTTGAGCGTCAATAGGAAAACGGAGAAGCTGGATAACTGTTCGAACGACGGTAAAGTAAAACCCCATTCCAACAAAAATAAAACCTACAGGCTAGAATCCGATTCTAGCTTAAATTTTGATTCCAGTCATGTACCACAATTTGAGCTGCAAGGGCACGCTTTTTTCGGAGAACAGATGGACTTAACCTTTTTATGCAAAGTATATTGAGTTATGGATGATTGTGAGTTGAGACCTCCAACATAGATCCTGAGGCTTGCACACATTTACAATGCATTGATATATATATTTTTCATAAGAGCGGGATATTGTTATTCAAGAGAATATTCATGCTTCTCGAAAAGTGCACAATTGTAATGGTTATATAGCTTCTTCAGAAATAGAGGCAAAAATACATAATGTCATTTATTTTGGATGTCGCATTTCCCCCACATTTTTCCAGCTAGCCTTCCCTCCGGCAGTTCGTTAAACTTGGAGAGTGGAGGAGAGAGAAAAAAGATAATTTTAAATTGTGATCCTATCTGATTCCATTATGTGCTTCTGGAGAAAACCCTGTCCAGGAAAAATAATACTAGAGAGAGGTTTTCTCTTCTTTTTTATGCTTCTCCCGTTTTCAAGACTGTGATAGCTTCTCTTAACCGAGTATGAGTACATAAAAAATTGCTACAACAAAAAATAATATTCTATGAATGTTTCTCCAGAAATGTAGAAAATTACGGGAACAAGTGAATGCCCTATGGAAGAAGAAAAAAGGTAGAAACTTTTTTTTCTTTTCGAAAAAAGGATAATAAAAGCTATCCAGAAAATACATAAGTAAACGGGAAGGGGACGACTGGAAAAGAAGGGGATTGGGAAAGTCAGTTATATTTCCAGTTATCTTTTCCCTCCCTCTCTTCAGCTTTTTCTATATGAATGCATCATCGTCATCGCCACCGTTAGCAATCATACTCGACACAACATCCCCACCTCGGTATATTGTCCTTATATCGTAGTCAAACACCACCTCAATTTTCCCTCCAAATTGTCTTCAATATACCACCGTCCACCTAGCTCCCATTTTTGATGGAGAAAATGCAACTGATGGGGAAAAAGGAAGAAGAAAATGGACAAGTCTGTTATGTATTCTTAAAAGAAGAAAAATCTGCTTCTTTATCTTTCTATCAAAGCTTGAGTAAAGCAGCAAGTCCTCTAGAAAGGATACTCTAGTGTCACAGGAGAGAGAAAAACAACGTTTTGGATGCATTCACCAGAAATGCACTCCCGTATATACAAAGGGTTTTTTCTCTGCACTTTTCCACAGTTCCAGCTGAATCAAATGACGTAATGAGGACGAGAAAAGAGGAGAAATATAAAAGGAAAAAATCTTGCCGGCTTATTCATCCATACAGATCCTGGAGAGCTATATGCATTTCCAGTAATTCTTCTCCAGGAGCAAAACGAAACATTTCAGCTGAGCTCTGACTAGAGATGCAAACCTTTGCTTTGGAAAAGCAGTGGTGGCCGGAGAGAGAAAACCCGTGGATAGTATGTGGATATACTCGTGGAAACAAATATGCGTATGCAAGGGACTTGGCTTGTTTGTAGCAGCGGAAAAGTTGGCTAAATGTAATGGAGAATTGAATAATTTAGAATCTTTGAAAGGCGATTTACTATTTGATGAACTGATGATTAAATATTTAATGATTTTTTCCCGTTTCCACTCTCTCCCTTCCTCTTATACAACATCCTGGAAAAAAGTCTCTTCATCCTGGAGAGTGAAACATCTCTCTCGATTTTCCAAGAGAGGTTCTCTCATCCGCTCTCCTTCATCTTCTCCATCCCTCCACATTTCATTCGTTCATCACCAACTCGTCACTCATTCATTCTATGTATGTGAGTGTGCACTCCGAGAAAAAAAATGATCCGGATGAAACAAGCATATATGAAAGATCAAGAAGGAAAATGCTGATTTGTGAACCCCTCCTCTTCCACTGGAGTATTTTTTCAGGACTGTCTCCTTCCTGCATTAACTCATTAGATTCCAGTCTTAATCTTCTTTACAACTTCTAGCCTTTCCAGCTTGCGTGAGTGCTTTTCCAGGCTTGAATAAAGATGTAATTCATTTACGGCGTGTTCTCCGGTTTTAGCTTTTTTGTCGGGATGATGTAAAAAAGGGGAAATTGGAGGAAATTATTGATGCTTTGTGGAGTGAACAAGGAGGGTTGGGTGAATGAGGTGGAAAAACAATGGGGAGCTAATAAACAGAGAAATTTGTGAAGTTGTCAAATCTCCAATGAGCCAAATCCAAATTCGGAATTTTTTTGTTCAACAACTTCTTGGTTTTCCAGTTTCTCGCAGGTTTGTAATGGAGATATGTTCGGAGACAAGATGTCATTGGGAGAAAATGAGATGGTGATTGTGTGCTCTAGAAAAGAGAAAGATTTTCTTCTTCAGAGAGAAAATTTCATGAAAAATGCTGGACTCGATATTATCATTATGGTCATGTGAGTGAGGTGAACTTTGTTGTCCTTATTTTTCTCCTAGAGGAAAAAAATCTTCGCCAGACAGAGGGGGTCCATGTGTGTCACCACATTTGCCAACAATAACAGTAACAATAAGCGTGTACGACTCGGCAATCAAAGGAGAAAACGACGGTTACGAGGAGGAAGCCACCTTTTCAGCAATTTCCATTGAAGAGTTTAGTTTCGTGGTGGGAATGAATATTGGAGGTGGTATACTGGATGACTATATGTTTATATATTTATATATTAGCTTTTCTGGGAAAAAATCTTGTCCAGTCTGTTTACCCTGTAGATTTTCCAAATGGAGCAATTTCGCTCAGAATATTTGGAACCTATGGATGCGTCATATAAACCCAGAGAATTTTTTTCTCTCTAGTCTTCATCAACTCATTTTACGGTAACTGTGTGTGTGTGCAAACATGGTCAGAGAAAAGGAGAATTTATGGAGGTTCATCAAACCTCTATTATTCCAGATCGTGGAAAGCCAAAAACGACTAGAGCAAATATACAAAGAGACAAAATAAAAGTTGGATGTGCTCTTGTCCATTTACGCATCCCACAAAATTGCTATTGTCTGGTTGGATTTCATTACCACCTCATTTCATTGCTTTTGGACAAAATCCAATAGTGATGATGATGAAGATATATAGGAGAATAAGTTGTATGACAATGTGGGAACTTTTTGGGAGCTCATTTGAGGCAAAAAAAGGTTGTACAGATTATTACATCAGAGGATATCTCAGGTTTACACAAAAATAAACAAACAGAAAAAATCCTAGAGAAAATGGACGATGATTTTTCCCGGGTTTTTGTCTTCTCTTGTCTGTCACTGCCGGTGGTCTTTAATTTGCAATGCTTTTGATATTTGTTTTGTATTTCCGCAAACAATTCAATCGAACTACAACTGAATGGTATCTGCCGTATATAGAGTATCAAAAATTTTCAACAAAAAGTATAACGGCTGTAAAATTCATCATCATGATGAAAATTACTCAAAACCAAATC
>JAHZNA010004309.1:0-10099 GCA_027743935.1 Sinodicranocentrus sp. ZH6
TACAGCTTGGTTGGATATATAGGGGGGGGGCAGTAAAATTTTTGGTTTTCTGGGCCGATCTCGACGAGTAGAAATTTTTGATTTCTTACAAATGACCTTGACCTTACAAATTTCCAAAAAAAAAACCATTATAACCTAACCTAACACAATATATGGTGGGAATCCAATATGATAAGGTACCGGTGTAGACCCAGTATGGTATGGTGGGGAACCAATATGATAAGGTACCGGTGTAGACCCAGTATGGTATGGTGGGGACCCAGTATAGTACGGTATGCTGGGGACCCAATATGATAAGGTACCGGTGTAGACCCAGTATGGTATGGTGGGGACCCAATATGATAAGGTACCGGTGTAGACCCAGTATGGTATGGTGGGGACCCAATATGATAAGGTACCGGGTAGACCCAGTATGGTACGGTATGGTGGGGACCCACTTTGGTAAGCTTGGGACCTTCCACCACCCATTATTACCTATTTAAGGCAGTTGAATAGCTCCTTTTGAACAAAGAAGGTATTTTCCTAATCCACCTCATTGTTACATTACGATCAGTATGAACTGAACTTAAACTTAGGCAAATAATCAGTTTTGTTGCGAATTGGTAGTGTGCTAATTGAAACACATGGGTTGTACAGGTACTCTTGTAAATACTATACAAACAAAACATCAAACTGCAGAAAAATCTTGATAAAAACATGAGACTTTTCTCCCGCAATGACTTTTCAAAACGAGATTCGGACTGCCCCATTTATCACACTCATTTTTTTACAATAGCCCATAAGCAACGCAATAACCAGAGTGAGTGGATTAACCTCACATGGACTCTAATTAAACACGTATTATCTTTCAGTTGCATCGCAGTTCTCAGTTTAGTAGTTATTGGTTAAGTATTGATGTTTTTAATTAAATTAGATAAATTTATGCCTTCTGGAAATTGAACTGTAGGAAAAAATTTGCTAATATTATGAAACGATGCTGATATGATGTAAATGTCTATTTATTTCATGAATTCGGTACAAAAAAACGCATTTTTAGAATAAACACTAGTCACGAGGAAAACAAACTTTATTTGTATGATTAATATATTTAATACTTAATTTGCTTTCTTCATTTGTTTTTAAATGTCCATAAACTATAAACTTCATACGTTGTACGTGCATACATGCGTAATATATTTTCCAGTTTCCCCAATCAGAATTAACATTAACATTTAGGGAACTTTGCAATACATGCCATGTATTGTAAGTGGTGTAGGGCGAACAGACATGCCAATTACCACAATATCTCACTTACGATTAGTTATACAAACAATAATTACGCATCAATCGGCATTGTAATGCTGGCAGGGGCTAGATTACATAATATAAGCTTGCAGACTGAAAATGAAAAATTAATAAAACAGTGACAATTCGAAATTACTCTTACCGTAAAATATTTTGTTGCGGTATAACAGCTTACTGCATTTGCGTTTACGAATTAAATGCGTAGGTCAAGACATAGAAATTGACTGCAGGTACACATCCTTTAGTTGATGATTGAAAGTACGAACGATAACATAAGTTAAGTGCCGATTCAAATGGAAACAAACTTTCAATATTATGGGTTAAAGAGGCAGATATTCGTCATATAATATACAGTACAATCTTCCTACACAAGATTGGATATTTTAATTAAATCATATTTTATCATTTCAAGATTTGTAGGTACTTGGTATTTTTCTGGCGAGCAAATATTATCTTTACGAATATAATTGCAGTCTTACAAACACTCTTTATCTGAAGTAACTGTCTCAGTATTGTGTTTAGTCAAAAATCAAGACTTAACTAAGTACAGATACATTTTTTGATTTTGAGTGCGCTTCACGGGATTGATTTTCCGAATTAGGTGTGCAATCACGTCAACCATATCATGACTCGAAATTTTTGCTTTCTTAGTTTTAAACTTTTGCAATAATTCAGTGACAGTCATGGGTTTTCTTAGCAGGTACCGTCGAACAGCTTCTTCAGTAATACCTTCAGATCTGTTGATTGTCAATGATAAAAATAAATACATGTAAACCATGCAAAAAAGCATGAACCGTCTAAGGTAAGTCGTCATGAAGACTTCGGATAAAAAATCATGTGTAGTGTTTAACTTACGCGGCATGCTGAATTAATGTGGCGGATACTTCAATTTTAGCTTTCTTTGAAACAGTAATATCTCTCATCAAATCGTTTGCCGCTTTTCTTTTCGCACCGCTGGCAGAATCTACATCAGGAGTTCCATCGCGGGAATTTCCGGAATTGTTACCACTGGACCCTGATTCTAGTTTAGCTGTTTCAATAGCATTATCCAGCTTGTCATCGTCGTCTTCTTCGTCGGAGAGATTCTCTACAGGATTGACACTTTCAGCTTTCACGGGAGGCTTTGATTTCTTTTTAGTTTTCTTCTTTTCCTTAGATTCCTTTGTTTCTTCAGCTTTCTTTTCTGTACCTTCCTCATCTTCTTCATCATCAACAGTATCATCTTTAACTTGAGTTTCCTCTTCATCAGAATCGGAATCTAATAGATTTTTTAAGCCTGCTTCTTGGTCTACTCCAATTTCTGCATTTTTCTTTTCCTTTTCTTCTTCAGACTCAGTTCTAGAATTCGGAAGATTAGCGTGACACAAGGTAATGTATATTAATTACAGAAATCGTTCAAGAAAACTGGTCTTACTCAGAAGTGTCCGAAATGTAATCCAGCTCACGTCCTTCCCCATCGCCATCATCTGAATCTTCTTCTGCTTCTTCGTCAGATCCCTTTTTCTTCTTTTTTGGTTTACCTCCTTTTTCTTTATTAAAAATGACAAAATCACATCAATTTTTTTTAACTCCGGGTTTAAAGCAATAACAAATGATAAAACTTATTACTCTTTTTCGGTTTCTTATCTTTGCCCTCCTTGTCGCTATCATCTGATTCTTCGTTGTCGCTCTCTTCCCAATCCTCCATTTCACTAACTTTTAGTCCAGAACTAGCTGTAACAGAAATATATCAAGCACATAATTTAGTACTATTAATCCTGTCAACAACGCCCTACAGCAATATTACTATTATTACTGCTAATTGGCGCTTCAAAAATAATGGCAAATGTTCAAAAAAAAAGCATTTCGTCTTGAGCACAAAGAACACACATTTTTTCGAAGCTTTCCCTTTTGGAAGTTTCTCTCCATCTTCGTCATTGTCATCTTCAGCCTTTAATCGCTTGCGAACCATGACAGAGAAGTAATTGTAAATTTTATTACGTCTGAAAATATAGCATGGCGATATTAAATATGCATTGAGGACGAATGACATTTTATGGTGCATAATGGACATACCTTCCGAACTGTTCCTCCGCTTCCTCAGCAGTTAAGCTTTTGTACCGCTGTATCGGAGTAAAGTTGTACCAATGGTTGACCGGAAACACTTCAAAGGCACCATCATGCGCTTGGGTGAATATGTAGTAAGAAGCGTTTTCCGAAACACCACCCTCTTTCACACCTCGATATCTGCAAAACAATAATTAAAAATAATTGTTGCTTTTACTGTATTAGTAAACGTCAAACGTTGTATAAGTACTAACTTTCGAGCTCTAAATTAAATCCACCAAATTAAACATTACCACATGAAACAATGTTTGATAACAGTCAGTTATAATCAAAAAATATGAAGGGATGAGTCAGTACTTTGGGGTGTTATCATCTTCATGTATAATAGTGGTTTTGTGTAGTCTAGAGTTATCTTCTCTAGCCATCTTAAGACCTGTCCATTTTCCGGGATCAATTCCAAGTGCTCCGTTAAAGCGCATAATCGATATGGGCTTTATATTGGTTCTAAAATGTTGATAATAGATGTTAAATGACCGATCAAATATCTTCAATACGATTTCGATTCAGATAAAACGCACTTAGGTACTCGAACACTATATTCCTGTGCAACTACTGGTTGGACATCTTTCACGGGTGAAGATGACGCCGACGTAGATGCTGCAGGTCGGGGTGACACAGATTTTGCATCCAGCTTGTTAGTTAAATCTTTATTAGGGCTGGAAGTGGATGCATTTTGTGGACCCGCAATCTCAGCGGCTAAATCTGCAGCCCGGCTACTTCTAGCAAATGGTCGCGTAAAGGAGCGCGATCGTTCCATTTTTAATAACCGTACTTAGCGGCCACAATTAGCCGAAGAGATGTAAACTAAGTTAACGTGAAAAGTTTCCAGTAGCCTGCCTGTAACTGTAAGTATAAAACATCATGTTGTAAATAAATGCGCAATACATAAACTTTTTGCTGTCAGCTATTGAGCTATTATGTTTATCGAAATTATAGTAAATGTTCGTCCAAAGTTCGTTTACCAACAATTTGTTGATTTGTTACTATCTACCATCAACTATAACAATGATCAATTGTCCAGTTTTTACAGTCACAGCAGTGACAGTAGTACATATTTGACACTGCTCGACTTCAACCCCTGACACCTGACACCTGAAATTGTTTGAACCATTGATGATTAAATACAATCGACTGACTGTCAGTTTTTTTTTTAAAAAAAATACCTCATTATTGCAATTCAAGTAAAAAAAACATTTGACTGTCAACTATTTACACAACGCTATTAACCGCAAAGTAAAATAGCGATGGCTTAAGCGTACAGATAGCCTACAACAGTCAATAGTTGACAGTCACGTACTAAATCAGGAAGTGTCGGTAGTGAGCAAACATTGATTGATGCACAAATCGTAGATAACCAATTATACTAATAATTAAATAAACAAATAAGAAATAAGCTATATTTTGTTACTTTTCCTTACCCTAAAAGCTTCCCAGACAACGGATCCCTCCGGTTCATGAGTAACTATTTATTATTCAGTGTTTTATGCTCACAAAAGTATTATGTTGTGCTTCTGTTCTCTTGACTAACGGTAACGACCTTTTGCCTTCGTTAATATAGCACAATCAATGTACGCTAACGCTACTCATTCCAGCTTTCTACCCGCAAGCAAGTGACAAGGAATACGATGCAGCGAACAAATTTGCATCTGTTTCAACTAAAATAAATTAAATGGAGTACCTTCAACGCAAAGTGATTTTTTTACGACGTTTTTGAGGTTGCAATTGTAATTTTGGGCAAGTACATTGATCCTTTTGATGTGAGCTACTGTTGACTGTCATATCATTATTGCACAAATATGGGAGCAATGATAAGTAAAACTCCCGCGGCAGGGTGGGGACTTATGAGATGATAAAAGTCTCCGTAAAATATTCTCACTTTTATTTCACGAACGTCTTTGTTCCTTTAATTACAATTAGATAAAAGCTGATTGACTACTTGGCAAAATATAGATTCATTCATATGTAGTTTATATCTTATCAATTTCGCTCCTTTTATCATTTCATTTATCTTTTAGGCATTCATTAGTTTACTTTCAGAAAGGATTTTCAATGCGTGAATGAAGGTGTTTAAGTGAATTTTTATTTTAATGATCTACTAATTATCAATGTACATCTTGTAAACTTGGTACTTGGCTGTGAAAAAAAGTCCTACCATTTGGAACCTTGACGGTGTGATTGCAGATTTTATTTCAAGTTAGGTTTTCACTCACAGCATATCATTTGTAACAATCAACCTAACCTTCGTAAACAATATTGAAGGATAAATGGGTATAAATCTTAAAACGTGATAAGGATAACTAAACGCTGGTTATCCAAATAATTAATTAATTACCAACGGAAACATGAGATACTGTCATCAATCAATAAATTCAATCATTCGTGGTTGAAGAACATTTAAAAAAAAGTTGTCGTCGTACGTTGCAAGCATCTTAATGTATGGAAATGGAAACGGAGAAAGCTCACTATATAACTTGGTACTTGATGTTGTACTTTTGGATGCGGATAAAAAGCAACGACATAAAAGAAAAGTGGTGGGTGTTTATAAAGAATTCCTTCATTCCTAATTCTTCGGAATTTTCTTACGTTAGTTTCATCAAACTAAACCAACTACTGCTTACAGTCAATGATGTAAGTTTCCATGTAAAGAAACAGTTTTATCACAAGTTCCAGTCAACGTTTTTATTACACATCAAGTTCATAGTCAGAGGGTCCTTGTCTTGTCCACAGTTTCAGTTCATTTCCTCCTTGAATACATTAGCAATGAACACGCTATAACCGAGAAAGAATCGCTCATTCAGCAAGATTTCAAGATAAAACTCTTTTTCAGGGAAACGAAACGCATGCACAAAATATATATTATGCGTGCTTTACCACGTTTTTAAACGCTTAACAATATATTATGACTATGACGTGAAGGACCACTTGCAGAGTTTTACTGTACACATCCAGCCATTAGACCCGCTCATAATTTCGTCATTTTTATAACGCAATACAACTAAAGTTATTAGCTTTTTTGTCACATTGGGCCAGGAACGCTCATAAAATATTCTATGAATGAGTGCACTTATATACCTCATACATGAATATCATTCATTCTCTACATCAATACTACTCAATTGTTCGAGAATGGAATATGGAGAATATATTGGGTCATGCTCAGTCACAGTCACAGTCATGCTGAAAAGACAATTTTTCAAGTACTTTTATCTGAAACCCTTCTGTCCAAAGTATTTACACGAGTTTATGAAAACGCCATGGATATTACTCAAGCAATACACTGAATTAAGCCTATTTATTAAGCTATCTTGCAACTATTTCAGTCAAGTCATAAAAGCCTTAGCCTTATAACAACGATACATATTCTCAGTCACCTAAGTCATGTCATGATTCATCTGTATTCTTTCATTTCAACTCAAACATTTTAAGAAAATAATCAAAGATTCACAACCAACCCCATGATATTCCCTTGAAACAAATGCTTCTCTTGTTTAACTCTAACAATGCACCCAATCTGTCTTGAACAATCTGCCTGAATTCAGAAGAACGTGTGCAGACCAACAAAATGACAGAAAGACATATTTTTCATCTGCACCATTCCCAACAGACTACTTATTTTGTTTTTGCTTCAAGACATCTGCACAGAAAAAGGATGCCTTTTGCATCTCAACCGAATAATCCCTATGCCAGCATTTTCCCCATATACATCCATCCAACATCCCAACTTTTCTCTCTCCACTTTTAGCTCCCTTTTTGTCATCTTCCTGTAGCCATTTACACACCAAAAACAGTTTACTCTCATCTCAAAAGCTTCAACAATGCCAGCGACAAAAAAAGTTTGTGATTTTTAAAAACCTTTTCATTCACTACAAAAACGTGGCCTTGCTGTGTGACTCGGTGGCTCACTAACTTCAAGCTGAGTGAAGAGTTGCAAGCCAAAAGCCTTAAAAGTAACAATTTTCCATATACCACACACGGTATCATACCGTATCCCGTATCATATTACTTTGTCTCCATTATATGTTGTGTTCTAGTCGCATGTCTCAGAAACATAATGTATTCCATATAGAAACGAAAAGTATTCTTGGAGAGAGGACTCCCCATTTTATTCCGATGCTGAAAGAGCTCCTCCAAATTTTTTCATATGTAAGTAACTTATTCAAACGAGGGAATATAATACACAGCTGCAGCTGCTATAAGCACAACAACATGAGCACACAGAGGACAGAGAGGGATGTGTATTTCTCTATAGTATAGAATGGATCACAAAAATACAGACGGTCAGTCTTATTACTCACCTCATCCCATCTGCATCAGCAGTGCCAGTGCTGTATATGGGAACATTTTTTGGGAATTTGAATACTAACCAAAATTATTCAGAATCCTGGGTGGCTATTTTTTAAGGGTGTTTGTTTACTACAGGATTTTTTTGGATGGGCTGGGGAAAAGGTAGTTTTCGTAAATAAAATTGTGTCATTTTTTTTCTTCTCTATGCAATGTAAGTTTTGGGCTCATTGTCATAGCCGATTATCACAGGACGTATTAGTGGTTTTTTTGGGAGGAAATGAAAAAAGGATGATGAAAATGTAGCTAACTCACTTGCACTTGCTGAATGGTGATGTTTTTTTGGTGATTATAGAAGAGAAAAAAAAATACTCTCAATGTGACCGACCTGGACTCTAGACTCACCCAGTTAAATTGTTAGTATTGAAGTATTGAATGAAATGACATACTTTTTTTGGAAGCTAGTTCATAATAATGTTGTAGTGGTGGGTTGTATGAGAGAAATGTAATAGTTGAAATTAGTTTATGCTCGGAGAGTTTAGCAAATGCTGACAACTGACCACAACTTACATTTACAAGCGGTTTGGTATATAGTAGGAAAACCGTGTAATTGCTTTTGTGTGTTATTAATTTTCGTGAACATTTATCTCTTTGAAAGTTAACTGTCAACTGTGTAACTTCTAATTAAACGGAATCTCGTCTTGCGTTACAAAGGGATCTGGTGTGTGCTATTGTGACGGCAATTTGATAATCTGCAAAAGTTCTTGGTAAGTATTAAGCATTAAATCATTAAATTCAATTTAATTGTTTACTTTTGTTAGGTAATTGAGTCTTTCTGTAATACGATAAAATTATCAAAATCCCTGTCCTTTGTTTCTCCAATTGCGTCTATGAGTTATTCTCTTTTCCTATGTCTATTGTTAAGAATAACTTGCATGTTATATCTGCAATCAAGTTAAACTCATGTTTACAATAGATGTTTTCTTAGTTTCGTCATTCGTTCAAAAGACTGCATTATTCATTATTATTGTTTTCATGACATTTTTGACAGAGAATACTGCTACGATTGTAGAATTCTCAGTAAATCTTTTGTTGTCCTTACACAGCATCATTGTGTGTTCTACGAATCCTTTGACTTTGTACGTTTTTATCTGTTTCCGTGAAATTCCTTGAAAGGGTAGATTAGCGTGAAACTTTTGTTGAAGTTTTATCTGTCAAGCGTGATGTTGGGCAGTAGGATAAATTCGTGCGTTTTTCAAAATGCAAATCAGTATCCCTCTTAAGCCGATATTTTGTAGTCCATGAAAACACACTAACACGTATACGAATATTCTTGAAAATCGAGTAATTGACAAAACTATAAAAAAGCATAATTATAATCTTTTCGATGCCTAATCCTCTGTCAGTCATACCTTATCACACAACAAGGACTCTTTTGACCCTGATTATTGTGTTGATAATTGCTGGCGCAGATTATATAAACCTGATAAAACACCGGTGCATTTTTTCATAATCATATGGCAACTTTCATATATAAGACAATATTTACTGTCAAGTATATCCTGCATCAGACATTATGACATCAGATGTGAGTGTCGTTGCCCGTTTTTGTGGGATGCATTGTAAGAAGGATTTTTCTTCTTGATTTCATAGAATTGTATCTGTACTAACGATAACGAGTACTGCATCTTCGTGCGTGTGTGGGCGAACGTCTTGTATACCTTTTGAGGATTTCTTATAGCGACTATTTCATTTAAGGTGCACAGGTTGCATATATGATGCTGTAAAAATGTCTAGCCAAACAATGGCTGCAATTCCTAATTTGCTTAGACAATAAATACGGATGCGATATGTGTCGCAGGTATGTTAAAAATCATAATCCAATGTATTAGCTATGTATAGAGATTGCTATTGCTTTTAACTTTTTTTCTCCTTCTCTTTACAATTAGGTAGGGCTATATGAAGCTATGAGCTAATGTATATTGATGGTAGGAATAATAAAATGGAAATGGAGAAAGTTTTCACAAGGAAGGTGTCATGTGTCAAATAAAGACGTGCTAATGTAGTTTATAGGAGATGACATAAAAGTTGAAATTTAATGCTGCATGCAGAACAAACTATTGACTTATTGCAAACAGCATTGGTATTACTTTCATTTCACATTATATTTCTAGTATTCATCATTTTATTACACAAATGTTTTTTCTTCACCAAGCGCAACTCAAACTCAAAGACATGCTGTCACGGGTGTCAAGGGAAAGGGAATGTTTGCAATGAAATGAATTCATGATTCGGATATTATTTTATTCGTGCTTGACGTAAAGGTTGGTTCAGACACAAAACTACAAATTTCAAAACGGCGTAACTATTATGTACGTGTATTTATTCTAAAAAACTTAATATCCTTATAAACACTAATTAATAGGGT
>JAHZNA010004310.1:0-14198 GCA_027743935.1 Sinodicranocentrus sp. ZH6
AGAAAAAATGAGTTAAAAACATAGTACCATATTGAAATGAGAGCTCAATAAACGCTACTACTTTTTGCTGATAACCACCACGTATGAATGGAATATTTTTTTTAGATTGGCTTCAATGGTGGAAACTGGACTGGAGCTTTTGAATACCTACCATACTCCCAGTCTGCCAAAATCAAGAGCATTCAGTTTGATAGCAACAATAAAGCTTTTCAAGCAGGGCGACATATTTTTCGAATAGACGAGAAAATCGTATACACTTCTGGCACGGGACAAAATATTCCATTAGGGAAGCAGTTAGCCATCATTCTATTCAAAATATTCCATCATTATAACTACATTGGCCAAAACATGGTGATCATAAGAAAATACTATTTTGCTAAGCTAAACGCTCATCAAGTATTTTTTTGCAGCCTTAATCTCCTACATACGTTAGATACAATAAATGGTGCATTATAGTGTAACTAAATGAGTGTTACGGGGATACGTGAATAATTAGGAAATAAAAATGTCCATATGCGTTACCATTCTATTAGTCATCATATACACATTTATTTTCCCCCTATTTGTCATATCAATAAATGTAAGCATTGCAAGCTTAATTAAAAACTTTTCCCATTGGCTAGTTTGTAAGCATAACGTCATTACAAATAATCTTTATCCAATAATTTTATACTACAATTATGAAGTAATTCACAGAATAAACTGTCGTTCAACCAAATAAACGTTTAAACATTTGCAGTCCATCATTTCCGCTCTAGGGAACACACATCGAATTAGCTAATGCAATTTAATGAGGTATCAGGTGTACAACGTTAAAAACCTCAGTAATCAATCATAGTCCTATGTATTAAGCTGACATACGTCTGCATATATATACAGTATCAAAATGAATATTATGATTTTGCACACATTTATGCATTAAACGTGGCTTATCAGACCGTTTCTCAAACTGATAAGGGATAGCTTACTTATTATTATTATACACAATCCAATATCCAATACAAAGCTGGAATTGCAACTATGACTGTACATGTAAATCTTGCTTGATTTTACTTATAGTGTGCAGTGTGATATTTGATATTGCCAAGTACGAAAACCGACATCGAAGTAAAATTATCACCCAGAAGAGGTTTGTGTTAGTTTGTATACTTACCTGACCGCCCATAGATAATAAAACGATTTTTATGAAGAACTGTAGTATATTCGTATGAAATCGTTTTTCTCCCCCGCCTCCCCCCATCCATGATGAACAGGATGACTAATCGATCCCAGCGAGGTTGTCGCTTTTTTTATGATTAATCCACCTTGGTGAAATCATCAATTTTCACGCAAACCTTTATCTCATTTTACCATTGTAAAGATAAGATATTTCCGTAGGTGCAAAAAAATATTGATGCCATCATACATCGTGAAAAGCAGAAAAAGAATAAAACGGTTCTATCTCAGGCACAGTTTACAAAGGTAGAGTGAAGTGTGGCAGTACATGGAAGCCATATTGAAAGTGAATTTAAAGTATTGTGATTCATATTTTAAAAGTTTAAAATTTAAAAAATATAAAGCAATTTACAGTCGTGAAGTTGCTATTCGGTGAACAATCTATATTGTTAAGAAATATAGAATTAAGACATAAAAAAGAAACTGCGAAAGCTGGTGAGAGCTGACACCGCGTCAACAGCCATGGCGCGCTGGAACACTTTAGTTTCCAGTTGGATTTTTATTATAGTAGTTATTCTCTCATTTTCATCGATAGGAGCACATTCAAACATACCAGACGATGTGGAGTTACTCGGTAAGACTTAAAAATTTAATGTCCCGTCCCGTCACTTCAACTATTCCTTATTCAATTCATGTATTAAATTCCTTATTAATGGTCGTAACGTTAAAAAAATTCGATCACATATTTTTCAAATTTTCAAACGCAACGTCCTCAATCCTTATCTTTCAATCTACATGCTTATGAAAACAGAAAAATAAGTTTGTCATCATAACATAAATCACCGGACGCTTCACACCTATGTTTACTTATATCTTAGAGAAATCCAACGATACTATACTTTATACCTATTACAACCAAAGAGGCTATAGAAGATATACCTATCTATATACTTTATACGATTTCATAAATGTTGTTGCTCATCATCCAGCATCAACGCAACGGCTATCTTTTCCCGTTCAAGATAATAAATGAGGTCACCAACTGAATTGTATTGGAATTATTTTTCTGATACCGAGTAAATTGCACCCTTTCTCCTGTAGATATGCCTATTCTACATTTTATGTTACAGAATTTTCACGTACAGAATATTGAGTCATATTCTAATATTGCAAAGCATATGCATGCATACATATCATGTAATACGTGTTTGTAACTTAAACATATTTAAATTAGCACCTACAGCTCCTGGAACATACAATGGAAAACTAGACCCTATGAATTCGAGAGTATCTCCGTACGATCCTGAAGTACAGAGTGCACGGCAGATGTCCACAAACTATATTCTGACTGCTGGACGACTAGCACAAATTAGGACAGAGCTTCTCTACCCTTTTTACGACCAAGCGGTCGGTGGTGGCAGTGGAGATTACCAAAAGCATATCAGGGATAATTCTCCACAAGTTACAAAAAATCTCAATTTTCTCCTGCCCTTCTTTGGATTTGGATATAATTACACCTGGGTAAAAATGAGTGAATAAGAGATGTATGCGAAATTGGTTTGAAATATAGATATGACTACTAAATTAACATTTTTATACTGAAGGTTTCACTCCATGGATTTTTGGGGTTCAGCGATGGTCCCACGTTGTCTCCAACATACCCCCTTACGTTCCCTATTGTGGACTATCCTAAACAATCCGATCCTTCTTTTATTGGTCCATTCTATTCCAAATGTAAAATTGGCGAATTGCGAGGAGATGAATTAGATCCCAGAGACTCTGGAGTTTACTTTAGGTAAATTAATAGTGAATAATAAAAGGATAATAATCTATATCGGGTAAAAAATATCTTACTAAAATTAAATGGACTTTTGCCATTCATGCTAGGAAAACGGTAAAAAAAACTTGTCTTTCACAACTTTTGTTTGGCCTTAAATCAGCTTTTAATCATCCTGATCGTTTTTGTAATAGACAAATACTTTTCAATGTGTATTGGCAACGGATGAAACGAGAACTTACGCCATTTTCAACTACAAGCATATTGGCTGGACTACTCACACTGAGGCTGGAGGTTCATCTGAGGATGGTACCGGGGGCACACCAGCTTTCGTAAGCTACACTCAAATAATCAAATCTGCCAGTTTGGATATTTTGTAAAATATGTATTTTGGCATTTTTCAGATTGGTTTCAATGCTGGCAATGGTACGCGATCATTTGAATACAAACCCTACTCACAAACTGCCAAATTTCAAAACATTCTTTCCAGCGGAAACGTCAACAATCACCCGGGTCGACATATTTTCAGAGTCGATGAGAAAATCATGACTGGACAATGTATTCCTGAAATTTGTAAGTTCCTTCTATAAAACTGGTTTAATGATTTTAGACAAGGGAAGCACTAATAATACTAAATTGGCATAAATTATTTACTTCACAGTCGATATGGCTGCTCACCGACAACAACTGACATTTGCTCCTGAAAGTGGAAATATGTTGGGTGGAACCATCGTAAACGTTACTGGGCCCTGCTTTGACCCAAACAAAAATCAAAGGATCACTTGTAGATTTAATACATTTCGAGTAAATGGTGCTGTCATTGATAAAAATCGCGCTACCTGCATTATGCCGAGATTGTACGCAACTGGCTATATAGACTTCTTCGTTGAAGTTGACGGCAGCAATGATCTCCATTGGAAAGGAAAATTTCTCGTTGAAACACCTTTCACAGCCCCTGAACTTGTAACTTTCCCAGACAATGACCAGTTAGAAAAGGAGCCTCAAAAGCTGACAATTAATTGGGACTATAAAAATTTAACTTTGGACAGGAACACGCAAGTTTCAGTCACGTTATGGGGCTACCGGGAAAACTCCATTACTCCAGAAATCACATTCCTGGAAACGCTCGGTGTACGTATTTTAAGAACTTTTTTAACTTTAATAAATTGAATACGACTAGCTAACATACATATTTTGAATGTTTATAGGATGCAGTTCCAAATACTGGACAATTAGTCATAAATCCCAAGGATTACCATCGTAGAATGTCAAAAATTGCTTTAGATTATGAAATCGGAATTATTTCAGTGAACATTTCCTTCCCAAGTGATGTTCTTGGAATACCATTTGAACCGTAAGTTTCACACGTTGCACATCATGTATTGGATGTTAATCGTTCAATTATCGGTTTTATTGCCCCAAATATACATATCAATCAATAAATCATTTTTAGAGTTTTGTGGAGTCGACCTGTTCCATTAGCTTGGTACTTATATCCAACTTGGAGGGAAAAATACGGGCGGTCATGGAGTGAAAAAATTTGTGAAAACTACATTGTACGAGATAGGCTCTTGAAAAACTTTGCATCTGATGTATGTTCCCTTTCACCTATTCATATTTCATCTAACATCAGAAAGAGAAGGGCTGACTCATTATTTATCAATTAAATTTTAACAGCTTCCAATCTGTCCATGTACAATGAGCCAAGCTATTGCGGATAGGGGTAGATTTTTGCCAGATCAAAATTGCGACAAAGACGGAAAAGTTTCCAGCTGCTACCTTCACTCTAACGCTATGCACTGTGTCCGTTCAGCAATGCCAACGTAAGAATTTCTTGCACATGATAAATTTATCCAATAATTTAAATTTTTAAAAATAAAACAACATTTAACTATACAGGCGAAGTGGTTCTGGACAACAATGCTGCTATGATATGCACGGTTATTTAATGATGACACAAGATAACAAATGGGGAGGTCGACCAGGTCGAGCTCATGACTATGGCCATATTCCTTGGAATGAAGCTTCTAAGGTAAAATTTTCAAATATAGTATATCGTAGTTTTACAAAATAAATCGTACACTCATGATTTCTAATAAATATTTTATATTAGGTTCCATCACTTTCTCACTATCTACACGATGTCGCCCCATTCTTCCCCTGCTGCATGTGGGAACACGATCAAAGTTGGTGGTGTATGACCTTCCGATTTGAAAGACGATCTTCACAAAACTGTGTAGGCTACCAACCTCCCGCTGTTGCTACTGTTTATGGAGATCCACATGTTTACACTTTCGATGGGGCGCAATACACTTTCAACGGTCGTGGAGAATTCGTTCTCGTCAAGTCCAAAACTGATCGTCATAAGTTTGACGTGCAAGGCAGGTTTGAACAACTCTCAGATAACCAAGTAGGAGAAGTAAAGGCAACAATATTGACAGCAATTGCGGCAAAAGATAACCAATCCGTTACAGTGGAAGTTCGCCTTCGTCCCAGAGATGCACAGTGGAGATATAAGTTGGATGTTATTGTTGATAACCATAGGGTCTTCTTTGACAGATACCCTCAGAAGATTCAGACATTCCCTGGTAAGCTGAGAGATTTTAAACCGTGCAGAATTTGTCAATAATTTTTTTCAAATAAAATTCTTGTAATTTTTTTAGGTGTAACTGTGTATACTCCAACTGCTATCCAGAATCAGTCTCACGTTATCGCCATGTTTGAATCAGGAGCTGGTGTCGAAGTAATAGAAAATCAAGGACATATGACTGCACGAGTATATTTGCCGATGACTTACATGGTACTAATTTTTGTCACTCCTTTTCTAACAGGAGAAGACCTCAGATGAACAATATAAATTATCTAAGGAGAAGACATTCATTCTTTGAGATGAACTCTACATGTTTTATTCATTTTCATAGAATCAAACAAGAGGATTATTTGGTAACTGGAGTGGTACAATGGAAGATGACTTTGTACGCTCAGACGGAAGTCTCACCGTGTCACCAATGAGTGCTACCAACAATTTGGATTCAATCCATAATAACTTCGCTCTAGATTGTAAGCTAAATCTTTCTCAACACATTTTTTCTCAATGGATATATGCCGTATCGGATAATAATTCAAATTGGTTTTTGTTGTATTATAGGGATGGTGGACAATACAGAAACTGAACTTAAAGGCTACTCCCTATTTTACCACGAGAATGGAAAAACGAGTGCTAGTTATAATGATAAAATATTCAAACCCGTGTTTTATACGGAATTGAGACAAATCATACCTTACAATGTGTAAGTTTTAAGATAAGTTGTACAAATCTCAAAAGTTACAATTTTCCGAATTCGTATTCATTATTTTATTTTATTCAATTCAGATCGTTGAAGCCGGAAGATGTTGAAAACTTCTGCGGCGACTCCTTCCCTTGCAAATACGACTATAGTGTGACCCTCAATCGAGAATATGGCCACTGGGCAAAATACTACCAATCGCAATTTGCCACTTTGAAAGAAACCGCTTTAAAACCAAGTATGTATTAAAATTACCTGATTGAAGCTTTAAATAACTTTTCCATTACAAGACTTTCTTTTAACAGTTATTTCATGTGGTGCTTTGATGACGCCTATTCATGGAAGAAAAAGTACTTTCAAATACACACCTGGAACAAAGGTCGACTTTGACTGCGATCCCAACTTCGTTTTAGTCGGTGAACGTCGACGAGAATGCTTAGCTAATGGTGAATGGAATAAGGGCGGAGGGGATAAAAGAAGTGAACTTGAATGGCTCAGTTGGAATCCTACGAGAACTACTCGATGTATAGGTAAGAGATTACAACTTTTAAAAGTTTACAACAGCTTATAACATCCGACTTATTAGTGATGTCCTGTTGTCTTGTAACGCTTACTTTCTATGGGAGTTGCTTGTGCAATGTAGTTATTTCCATCTTTTCAAAGTTAAACCTTTAAAGTGCTACTTCGTACTGTCAGTAAAAATTATCGAGACCAATTAGGGAAATTTCTAATCCTAAATGTACAGAGGAAGGAGAACATGCCGCCGTGGCGAGTGCGAAGACTGCTGGAATCGTACTTGGTATCTTACTTCCGGTAATTCTCCTTGCTGTCATCCTTTTAATCTGCTGCCGGAAAGTTTACCAAGAACAGACAGAGCCTGAAGTTTACTACACGGATAATAAATTCAAGTCGGGACCAGACTACTCAAGTGGAGTAGGTTATAGAAGAAACAGTGATGCATTCCCTACAGAATCAAAACTTTCAGTTACCAGTCCAACAAGTCACCAGCCACCACAAACTGTAACATCCCGATTTATCACTGCCGCACCACCTCCCCGAGAATTTCCCAGGGAAAATATAGAAATGGTCACGAAGTCACCGCTCATCGAAAACATTCAAGTTCTGGAAGGATCTCCTCGCTCTTCCCGATCATCAGCTTCAAGGGATTCTTCTAAAAGGAATAATGTTCCTTCCGGAAACCCACGTGATAGGCGAAGATCCTCCGGAAGTAGTTCTGGAGTTCGAAGCATGCGTCCAGCAGTAACACCTCCTGGACCACCAGGTGAAGAACAAGGAGATCAATATGACGGAGTATATTACACCGGAGAACCACTTCCATGTCGGCCAGATCACTTAGAGTTTAGAGACGAAGTCAACGACTCGTTCGCGACTGGAATGCCCAGAAGGCAGGACTCTTCTGCCTCCTCTGCGACGGATAATCGATCATATGTATCTTCTACAATTGCAATTTGAGTGAAGTGCTAGTGCTAAGTGCTAATATTGACTTGCATGCACCAATATTTACACTAAAAGTGACAGCAGAAGGCAGAGGTTGTTCATATATCTTAGATTACAAAAGTAGTTTTATCAAGTTTATTCGATACTGCATTTACCATTCTTATAGTCGTAAGAATTTTGCTTTATTTGTCCACTTTAATATTTATGTTTGTTAAATATGATTTTTTGTTGGGGAAGCTTTTATACAGTAAATGATAAGTTTTTTTTACACACAGTAGCGTTCGCTTGGATTATTATTTTTTACTTTATCCAACTATCCATCATTCCATCATTCATTCATATGTAGCATGAAAGTTGAGGAAATGTACATTTTATTCTGAATATAAACGTATGTTTTTTTTCAGAGGAGGGAGAACATTCCGCTGTATCTAGTGCGAAAACTGCTGGAATTGTAGTGGGCATCATTATACCTATTGTGCTAATAGCTTTGTTTGCAGTGGCAGCTTACAAAAAGAGGAATCAAGAAGCAAAGATAACTGAGCCCGCTTATTTGTAAATTTCATACCTAATAAGAATATCTCTTAATTAAATTAGAATTCATGCTTATTATTTATGATCGTGAACTTTCATATTTCAACAGAGGGTCAGGTAAGAGTATGCGTATGACAACGATATCCTCTCCGACAACAGTATCATCGCCAGGGGACGGTAGGAAGGAGTCCTCAGCTTGATGTAGTTTTAAGTATAAACCAAATATAAACCAAACTATTGTGTATTACAATTGCAAGAAATTTTCTCAGTGTTCCATAAATGTAAGTTAAACTGTCTATAAATATTAATAAATTAGTGCCATTTAGGTACAAATCAACGTCGAATTTTTATCATTCAATTAGATTTAATTGTGTTGAGCAGAAGTTCTTATACAATTAATCATCTCTACTTACAATGCAAGTACAAGTTGCATGCCATATATGAGATAAATGAATATAACAACCCAGATTGAAAAATTGAGTCGAGAATGTTGAGATTGTCGATTGTGAAGTTACAGTTTAAACACTGGATGAATAGACACTAATCATAAATCATACAAGCTAATTTTTAGACGAGATATCTAACCTTCTCCTTTTTACAGGTCAAGCGACTACATATAACCAAAAGTGGTTATCCTTCCATTTACAAAAAGTTACAGTGAACTTCACGCTCTAAACTTGACCTTATTTGCTGAATTTTTTACAGCAATGTTTAAATCTTAACATTAAATGCGCTCAAACCTCATACAAGTTGTGAGCTTGTCTTATTATCAGACTTCTAGCCTATGAATACCGTGGGAAATTTACGGAACCGGATTTGTAATTCCTTCCCTTCAAATCTGTATTATCAATGACAATGACGTAGATTCCTTGCATTAAATACTATCTGATTTGTTTACAAATTGTTGAAAGGGGTTATCTGACCGTGATTAAAAAAGTGTTTTGTTTTTCAATTCAATGTAGGATGCCGTATTTTATGCATTAATCATTGTTGCGCACTCGTCAAAATATGTTGACTGATTGTGAGTGAGTATATAAGTAGCTTATACATCCTTCTATATTCTCTCTTTACGAAGTCACGATAACAATACACATAAACAATGGTCACTAAAGTGGACAGCCTTCATATTATGGAAAAACCTATGTGCAAAGTAATGTGTAAATGCTCCTATACATACATTTCGTTACACGTTATTGAACAGAAATAACACAAATGGTGCTATTGCCCAACCCTCAAAGATTGTAGCCAATACTTATCGTAATTTTTAATTATCAAACAGCTCACAACTCAATGCATCATATATATACATATATGTTCTTACTTATTGTTAGTATCCCTGAAAATTCCCAATATGAGTGTACCTGCACATTTCCCGAAAAGACAAAATTCCCTGAATCTCAGTCTCAAACTTGTTTTCAAACCAGTTGCATTGCATTTTCCATTTGTCAAGATTGCTAGTTGTACTTACCCATTTATTTCCAGGCAACCTCAATTCCAGCACGATTTCTCTCTTAGCATTCACTCAACATTATCATTCTTCAAAGAATCTGACAACATTTTTTACAACCACCTGTCCAACAAAATCTGACAAAAGTGTAAGATGCTCTTGCTGCTTGTCCTTCATTGCTCCCAGCAGTGCAATAAATTTTGTAGGCTTACACACCTGCCAGTTGTAATTGTATCTTTAGATAAAATCCATTTAATCGCAGGGAAGAATGCAATATCCTATGATTCCTTCAGTTTTTATCATCTCCCCTTTCCTTTCGAACCAACACACGAGCAATTAACAATGATATAAAATGGTACAAAATGAATACAAGCCCAGTCTGCCCATTAGCATGCATTACCAAAGATTATCTATTTTACCATAACTTTTTTCCCTTAAAACCTTGTATGTATTTATAAGGCTTCTTAAATAAGATCCCACATAGAAGACAAAGACAATAGACAATACATATACTTATTCCTTAATGTGAGAAGGTATAAAGGCAAATAATAGCATATATATTCCTCTTTCATCTTTTATTTTGTGACTGTGTGGTGTATATCATGGAAGTTTAGTACAGCACGAATACTTTCATGTTTGCATGACTCATCAGATATGTATAAAATCCTAAACTGTGCCTGTACCTTCCTTCGTGAAAATTTTCAGTCCCAGAATGAAAATCTCATGAGCCATGATTTAGGTACTCGTCGTGACTGTCTTCACTGCCATGCTGTGATGCTGGATTTTAACTTTGGAAAAACAAAAATTTACTCACAAAGTTTGAGAGAATGAGAAAAAAGTGTGTGTCATATCTTTGTCTGCTATCTATACCCATTTCACTACTTGAGAGAGTAACGATACCTGCTTTGTACTTAATCAGTAAAAATCATGGAGTTCGTATCCATTTTAAGTGGAATGAGAGTAGAGTCGTTTTGGTATGGAATACTTTCTGTGAAAATAAGACCGCTTTTAAACAAGCAATAAAAAGGAGAGGGAGGAAGGAAGACGTTAAAATCACTTAAAATATGAGTAAAAAGCATTTATTCTTGTTAAGTTAAACTGCTACATGTAAAAAAAATGTAAAAAATATGAGAGCGAACCTTGCCTATGAAAATATTAGGTGTTAGGTAAATGTACCCTAACAAGAGCATCAAGTCATTTTGCTATTCTATCACGAATTCTATTCTATACTACGTATTTTTAATACAAGCCATTAAACTGTGCGTTGTCACATTAAACTGAGACAAATTCCAAGAAGAGATCAATTTTCAATCTCTATATATATATTTTTAGCTATGAGGAAACATGATGGGAAGTGAAGGAAGTACTCAAAATGAATCTTATGAAGTGGCGCCTCTTTGCAAGTCTTATCTAATCACTGTTCTCAACCACATTCTTGAAACTTTTCCACAATACATATCCACTATTATGACATCGTTTAAATTCGGTTGTTCCAAGAGAATAGTATAAAAAATGGATTTACAAGTGTGAAAAAGTATAAAGATACGATACGATAGACTACATAGATAGAGGGAGACGAACTATTTAGAAGGAGTTAGCAGGCTGGAACAGGAGAAAAAAATGCGAGTTCTCCACGCTAAACGAGATGAATGTGGGTTGAAAATAAGCCAACCACAACGAAACAACAAAACCGCCGAGCGTGCATTGTTAGTTTGCATATCTGTACATGATAAACCAAACATGATTTTTGGCAATTGAAAATGTTCATGTTGATATTTTTTCTTGGAAATTATCCTACCCCAAAGTTATTTTACAAATGCAATCAAATATTTCGAAATGAGAGCTCGGTTACTAAAATTATTAACCAGGATATTGGATATTCATTAATCGGCATCTTTGGCTGGCTTTCAGTAATTAACTTTTCTCTGGTGCAATCCAGATAAATGCAGGTTCCATGCAATTGAGCGGTCCATCACCCACAAAGTTTAACGAAAACTGTTTTGCAATGTGTGATAATGAGAAATTTAAACTTTTTGTTTTTTGCACAGGTACCTTTTTAAAACTACAGCTTTTCGTTGATTCTGAGCGGCATACATTTACAAAGAAACGAGACACAACAAAAAAGTCGTTATTGCTCACGTTTGTATAATATTCATATTATTTCGATATTTCGCCAGTCCAGTTGAAAATGGATGGTGAAATTTATATCCACTCAGCACACTATTGTCCAGTTAGACCTTCGAAAGATCTAGTTTTTGCTCATCATGATGCACACCATACGACAAAGATTACAATGATGATGATGAGCATCCCAAATACATATAATGAGCATAAATGTACAGTTCAACAAGCGGATTAGGAGTGATTTTTTTCACTAGTCTTCATACATCCTCTTTGGTTAAAACTTAAAAAGAAAAATAGGATTAGAAAGACAAGTAATGAAGCAAAACATCTTTATTACAACATTCTAAGCAAACATATGAGTGCATGTCCGACGCATGCAAATGTTTGATAAGCCAGAGAGTTCTTAATGCATATAGATTATCCCTCTGTAGAAAATTGTTTAAGACTTTGCGCTACATGAATTATTCTCATTTGCTTCAATACAAAGAGATAAGGTAGTTTGGCGTTTTTTGTTGAGTTGCGTCACTATTTTACCACCCTATCACATACCTATCAGCAATTTTTTTGCCTTGGCTTCATACTTAACACATTGAATATTATTATGCAGTCAACATAAATGGTCACGCAGTTCTTCTACATCGACTGTAGTTGTGTGCTCTTTCATAGTTATATAAGTAGAAAATGGCTATTTTCCTATTGTGTTGAATCCATCCCCATATTTTAGAATTATAATCATGAAAACTCCTTTTCGTCAATATTCTGTGACCTATACACTAAAGCTCTTCAGCTTTATATATATAAGCAATATAAAAGCAGCATGTTGATATAATATAATGAACTAGGCATGTATCCACACATTAGTTAAAGTTCTTGTGAAGTTGTGATGGTCACTTTTTCTCCTCATTACACTGGCTACATTCACTTTTAGATGTGTATGCATTTATGCGTGTAATGCATTCATATGACCACTCCGTACCTTATTTTCTCTGCCCTGTGTCGTATATAAAAGGGCAACAATCACTGACTGAGATTTACATGGAGTATAACAATCATGTTCTTGACTCAAAGTATGCACATATATTTATGTATATATACATAATATGCTTATCCTCTCCACTGGTAAAACTTGTGGCATTGTATTCAAACGTAAAGACGGAATGTTGAATGTGAAAGTTTCTCTGTTCATGTCGTGTCGATGTGGTTTTGCTGCATTGGAGTATGTATATCTCTGAACAGGAATATGTTTTTTGTTACCTGTTAGCTTTTTTCTTCTATGTAATGCTGTGATTATTATGCCAAACTAGGTTGACTACTTGACTCGACTACAGGTAGAATACAATGGTTATTACGTTGTTGCAGAGTTAGTTCTCTGTAGTCACTTGTTGCGCAGGTAGGCCAGCAAGTGGGAATGGTGGTGCATGGTGATGTGAATAAAATATTTTAGCTCTGTAACACGCACAGACTGAAATTTTTGTGAAAAGACATACGTATTGGTGTTTGTTACTTTTACGAAAAAGATTTTTCATCTGATGATGCATAAGATGAGGATGTGATGTGAGCGAAGAGATACGAACAAAAACGCTGATTTTTATCCTGAAAACAACTACCTCGAAGGAAATCATTGGATTGTTGATCATGACAAGGAGTTCATGAAAAAGTGACTAGATAATTACAGGTTTCTTCAGCCGTTTTACGAGCTCGGTTTATGTCTTTACGAGAAATTGTAAAGATTGATTCCGACGAGAGAGTCATTCTCGGTATGAAGATTTTTATTGAAAGTTAATGTTTCCTTTTGCTTTCATAAGTACAATGCTTGAACTGCGTAGTAATACGTGAAATGCAGGACGTAACCCTTCCAGTTTAAATCTGATCTCTATCTCGATTAAGTGGAAAAGCAGCTATCTGATAGGTGTTGTCACTGGTTGAGAACAAGTTTAAGATACGGAGTAACTTTGTAAGTTTCTTATCACTTGAAGGATTTTACCCATGGCAGGTTGTGCAATCGTTGTTGTGAAAAAGTTTGCATATAAAGTGACATCCTGCGTAAATAAGTGCGTGAACCTTATAATAGTAAAATTGTATGAATTTCAATCAACATCAACAAATCAGTATCTCCACTTCTCCATAGTAAGTGCGGATTAGATTACCATAAGAAAGGAAGGGGATGACATATTTATTCATTTTGGACAAATATGTATTTCCTCTTTACCGCGTACATCTTAATAAACCAAAACAACTAAAACAAAACGGCTTCAAGGATTTTTGGGTTGTGTGTGGTTTCTTAAGAAGTTTTCATTGTTGATTCAACCCATATGAAAGTTTTCATAAATAATTTATATTTAGTGACATGCTCCACTGGTTAAATTGGCATACAAAGCAGTACAAACAATATCTTGGTTGGATTGGACCAAGGGGGGGG
>JAHZNA010004311.1:0-19611 GCA_027743935.1 Sinodicranocentrus sp. ZH6
TTCCGATTTTTCTCATTCGCAATAGTTAATTAGACCGTCTGTTTAAGTATCGATTGCAAAAAACAGAATTTGAAAAAGTCAAACCGTTTAGCCTGGAGAGCGCGAAGAGTTTTTTAAAATTTAGGACCTTACGCAGGGCCTGAAGGACCTTTCAGATTTTTTCCTATTAGCAATAGTTAATTAGAGCATATCTTTGGGTATCGATAGCAAAAATCAGAATTCGAAAAAGTCAAGCCGTTTAGACTGGAGAGCGCGAAATGTTTTGAGGTTAAAATGTTCGGCCGGACAGACTGACAGAGTAAAACTAATAAGATTCTTCCTTCGATATATTCTGCGAAACTTAATAAATGTTTTGCCTTTCAATTAGCGAAAAATGAAGAAACCACAATCATGCCAAGTAAGTAATTCATGTAAAGTGAATGAATAGTGCATACTTGATCGATAGAAGAATGGACAGAATTTGGGAAATAGTCAATATCCTCTACGTCAATCGGGAGAATGGACTCAACATGGGCATTTTCTACATCATCTGCCTTCTCATCATCTGAGTCTGGTGTTAGTGGATCGTTTTGTAGTTCATTCTCCACGTTTGGTGAAGGCGGGCTAACCAACGCCAGCGTTGGCCTCCTCTCTTCAGTTGGATCATATTCGTTGCCCTCCTTAGCTGTCGGTTTTGAATTTTTAGGTAGTTCCATCCGAGTTGGAGGGGATGGTTGGGGGGGAGTACATGCTTCTTCTCGCTTCTTTACCTTTTTTTTGCGAGGGCTCTTTTTTGGGGGTGCTGGGGAAGGGGAACGAGCAGCGGATGGGCTTTTGCTCTTGGCACTTCGGTTTGCAGTCACCGCTTTTCCGTTCCCCTTGGAAGTGGCACTAGCAGAGGGAGTGCCAGTTTTCTTTTGTTGCTCAGTCTCTTTTTCTTTATGTCTGGAGGCACGTGTAGTAGGAGGAGAAAGGGGAGCGGTGATTATCACACGACGCCGTGATAATGACGTCGATGGCTGAACACTTCCTGAACTGGTGGTTGAAGTCGCGGATTTAGAACTCACTTTCGCCGATGTCCTCACCCCTAGTGATGAAGTTGTTTTAGTCACAGCTGTCGTGGTATTGCTGATCTTTCCTGCCACTGGATTTCTCACTATCGAGCCATACAGGTCTGCGTTGTGAATAATGCTAGATCTGCGACAAAGTAAAAAGGTTTCATGTTAACGACCATGCTACGCAATCTGACGTTCCATCTTTTAGTAACTATAATGTATGCTTTCATGCAAACTTTGTCATGGGCAGCGCACGGAAACGACGGGCTGAACGGGTAAGACTCAGTATGTAGGTATTACAACAGAGGTGAATGAATGCTATTATTACACAATCGCTCTAACGGGTTGGTCTTGGTACCTAGTACAACGAGTCCCTCTAAACGTGGTTGACCTCTATTCGAAGCATTCAATAAATCGAGATTATCACACCAGCCGGAACATCCTTTTACCGTAGAATCAACAGAGGGCACATGAAAAAATCAGCGTACATCGAATTCGTATATAAAATTCTTCTTAAGAAGTCGCGCTAATTTGAGAATAGCTAGGGTGTAAAATAAACAATCTGGGACGAACTAGAGCGGACATGCCACAGATGTCGAATATATAAACGGAAACTTATACGCTCGGATTTTATTTTGTGGGACTTGATGGAAATGAAAGGATCCAGGCGCTTGTATGGCCGCTAATAGCTCGTGAAAGAAAGACATCACTCGCTCCTCAAGAAAAATTTAATTTAATTTATTTCTTATACTACAGCTGCTATTTTTCTTAAAAGTTCACACTAATAAGAAGAAATTTTGTTACATCTACATTTTAAGTATCAATCACACAAAATGAATTTCATATCCAAGGTATTTTTTGATAAACTTGACTCATAATCAACACTACAATATTATCACTATTTAAAAGTAAGTAGAGGTAGACATCGTATTCTGGAGGCGATGTCTGCTCCCTCCATCAATTCGTGTACAAAATATCAATGAATGAATTAACTCAACGACTTATTACCTAAAAATCATAAAATGTTTACGCAGCTGGGCGCTTTGTTACACCCGATTTATTTTCTGGTCGACACGTAGAGCTCGAAAAATTATGACAATGACTGAACATTTTTTAATGGAGTGAGTGAGTCATGAGTAAGAGAATGAAATGCTCTCATATCCCTATTTCGATGAGAATGATATAATGACAAGGATTACCATGGTTATGCAGTAGCTAGTACATATTGTTGAGGTGAATTCATCATAGAAGCAAAAAGAAATGACAGACAGAATAATTTATTATATAGTCCGTTGATGTGAAACTACATGGAGTAAATGCGTTGTGCATCAAGTAAAGTATGGAGCATCCCTTCATTTGTTTTTCAAATGTTAAAGTCGCTTCCTGCGAACACAAGACTCGCAATCAGATGATGAAGATGAACGATTGACACATGCAGAAGATTTCAAACACACCGAATCATACTATGTGGAGTGGAGGTAATCTATATCGTGGATGCAATTCAGTGAAAATTTGCCCACAGTGCCATTGTGAAAGAGAGAGTGCCGTGCGAGTTCACATGATGTTCTGGTGTATGGGGCATATTATTTGATGGTCGGAGAGCAGAATAATTGCCGATGGGTCCTTGGATGGAGCTGGTTTTTGATTAACGATGTAATTGGAGCCGATTATGGAAAGTAAAAAGGGAGGTAGTGCAGGTCGTGCTATTCCCACCGACTTTCGGCATGGTGAGTGCGATCGGACCAGAATTCTCATTGTGAATGCCCGTCGTTTCCGTGGTCATCAAGAGTGACCTATTTGTTTGGACTTTTTTCCAGTGGCACAGTGGCGCACCTCTGTAAATGAACATCTTGGGATTATTATCATATATTATTAATATTCAGCATCAGTCAGAGTCTACGTCGTCATTTGGTTAGCCTGTAAATAAACCTTTCCTTCTTTTAGCACAAAGTAAGTAAACAAAATTTCGCACACCATAATACTTACATGACGACTGAGTTGACTTTGGAAACGGGAATACCAGCCAGAGATTCTGGTTTGCGTATTCCCTTAAGATATTCTGTGGCAGCTTCATTTGCCAGCTGCTTGGCTACCTCTTTGGGCTGATTGTGCGTATTTTTGATGTGCCTATCAAGGTTATCCTTCCTTCGGAACGCAGTGCCGCATATCCAACATTTGAAAGGACGCTCACCTAAAACATTTGAAAGAGGTAGAGTTGAGTCGTTTCTAAGAGAAGACCATTACAGCGGAAATAAACTCTTACCAGAGTGGATAACGAGATGTCGACGAAGGTCCTTGCTGTTCGAGAACGCTCTACTGCACTCCTGGCAGGCGTAAGGTCGCTCGCTAGAGTGAGTACGCAGGTGAAGGTCGAGTGTCCATTTGAGACCGAAGCTCTTTCCGCAGTGGTTGCATGTAAAAGGTCGCTCCCCTGTTAGTAAGATTTTCAAACCACAAAATTAGACGTGTTAACGGATGGAAAGCAATTATCACCTCCGGCGAACACTCCCACTCTACCTGTATGAGTGATGACATGCTTCTTTAAATTGGTCATTCCGGTAAAACGCTTGTTGCAGTAGGTGCAAGCGAACGGTCTCTCGCCAGTGTGGATCAACGTGTGAGATCGGAGCGCCTGAGCGTTGGCAAAGCCACGGTTACATTCTCACCTTGCAAAATTCGTGATATTTGATATGGGCCTTCGTCTTAAACTTCTTCTGGCACAGATCACACTGGTACATCGGTGGGTCACCGCCTAAAATAGTTATGTGATCATGAATGACAACTGGACTCCGCTTCTTCTTCTTTTTCACAGGTTCGTCATCACCACCATCTTCCTTTGTTTCCGCATCCTCGTCGTCATCCTCCTCTTCTTCCTTATCAACATGCTTAGGTGACGCACCTTCCGATTTTCCCTCTCCTTCTCTCCCCGACTTGGACTCTGAGATGTTATTCGAAGTTGTCGACTCCTTGTTGACTTCAGCCAATACATAGTTTCTGAGTTTCCTCCCAGAGTCAGACTGGGAGATGGAATGTACTGAGCTACCTCCAACCAAAGAACCTCCACTCCTCGTGGCTGTACTTGGTCCAGGCGTAGAACTGCTGCTCGTAGACGATTTCTCTGCTTCTGTCCTTTTGCTACTTCTGGTGAGGAGCGCACTAAGTCGTGAGGTGGATGGCTGAGACTCAGCAGTTGAACTCTGCTTTTGTCCGGTCCCTCTATTCAAACGTGGAGATTCTCTAGGCACTCCCAGCGTGATATCTGGTGAACCACCTCCATTGTTGTTGCCTTTGCTCTTACCATTTTTATCTTCTTTATTCGTGCCACCAGGGGAATCTCTGTTGCTGGACCGTCTCTTCGAACTCGTCTTCTCCCCAGCTGTAGATGTGGAGGCTGCTGAAGCTGGACTCAGACTTGGCATTTCATTCAGCTGCCCTCGCGCTGCCTGTCTCTGAGAAGAGGAGCTGGAACTGGACGTGTTGACGAGTGAAACAGGCTCTTGGATCGGTCTCATACTCATCAAGGACTTGCTAAAATCCGATTCCTCGTCTACGATGGAGGAGTAGCTTTTGTTATCAGGCGGGATCATGGAAGTGAACTCGCAGATATCGAGAGTGGGTGCAGTGAGTTCGGCCATAGTCTCAAAGTCAATCGTACCAGGGTAGCTGTCATTTTCAGACGAGGGAAACCGCAAGCAAGAATCCGAGTCCGTCGAATCTGAGTAGACGCTAGACGTTTGGCGTCCAGTTGAGGATGGGGTGTCGTTGGACGTTGACCCTGGAGAGGAGGAGGGTCGCAGATGCATACCACTGGCATTGCTGGTGTTGTTGAGTGCAGTCAGGCGGGACGCCCTGCGAGTAATTATAGGTGGGATACGCGTAATAGGCCGGATATCTCTGCTGTCCGTCATTGGGTAAGCGTCCTGTCTGCACTGAAGGCATCCCTCCTCCGACATGATGATGCATTTTCGACATTTCGAGTGCCCGCATGCCTCAGTCACCTTGCGAAAGTTGGAGGTATTGTATAGCACCCCACACTGAGGACACTGGTCGTCCAAGTCTGACTGATGACTCGCCAAGCCGATTCCATTGACCAAAGGGTAGTGTGCTTGCTCTCCACTGGAGCCTCGGCCATAGCTGTGTGCCGACGACGATGGTACATGATTCTGTTGCGGTTGGGACGGTTGCACACCTCGTCCCCGCCCTGGTGGATTGTTGGGTACCTTCGTGAGCCGTACGCAACCTTTGCGCACCATATCCGACTGAAAACGCCATCATTTTAATTAGTGAATGCATAACCACGTTAGCGGCAGGATACCAACGCTCCTTGGAGGTACGAGTGCACGTTAGACCTCCAGGACTGCCTTGAACTTTGAGGAGTTGCTGCATTTTTGGGTCATTTTTCAAACATGCCATTGGAAATATATTTATACCTTTCGGTATTTATACGTTATGCTGCATATATTTCTTGGGCACGGAAACCTGCAAAATCAATACACCACATTCCGTTATCTTTGTCCACAACTTTTAAAATCTACCGAACAAATTGGAACGAGGAGGGTAAAAATCTTAGGGTCTCCACGGCACACCTTCAAGAGGAGCTAAAATACCGAAACATTGAGAATTTTTTATTTATGTTGTAGAGGAAGTGTATCCCGCTGCAATGTGTATCATTTTGGGAATGGCTGCATTTCCATTTCCCATTTTGATGTACTACGAATATTCGGTATTTTTCACACATTTAACTCCTCATTGAACGTACCAAACAATTTTTAATAACCTTGCACTTAGGTAAAGCTTAACTTAGTTAACTTATGGTTGATTAAGCGGATAGATAAACTGATGGTTAAATAATATTGCTGATAAGCAAATGTTGTCATTTTTGCAATTGAGTACTAACTTGGACATACCAACCTCATGTATTATGTCATCAACACTTGTAATGCCACTGTTACTTGAACGATTTATTTTGCTACGCTTTCTTTGATTGAATTCCGATCTTGCCTCATAATTTGTTGTTGAACTCACCCAACTTTGATTGCTTCCCCATCTAACTCCCAACAGCTGTACTACCTACAGTACCACCTACATCTTTCATCCAATCAGGAGGTCGGGAAAGGAATGCAGTGAGTACAAGCGTGGAAGCCAAAGTGCGTACTTCAGATAATCTTTTTCGCACTGGGAGGCCGGAGGGTTGCATGATAATGTTGTAACATAACATAACCCTTACGGCAAAGCAAGGATCTCATGTCAATTCAGAATTCAGGGGGGTCAGTCACACAATATTTGGGTGTCATGCATGCATCAACATGCATGTGTGGGAAGTGTTTGCGTGGGAGCCGTTTCACAAATATATGCCACGTGTTTCCTATTAAATCTGTTATTCCGTGCTTGAACCTACTAGGCTAATATTGATGTCCTTCCTAATGAATACCTAATTTGATCTTTGAAAATGTATCAATTGAGTGCAATATAGAATGCCGTTAACCGTGGGAATCAGAAAAAAATAATCACTACGCCGATCATTCATTTTTCATGAATAAATATGTAATTAACACTCACGTAATGACTCCAAATGTAATTTTAGAATCCTCTCTCCTTATTGTCTTCTCGTTGTAATGATTAGATTAGATCGTTGTTGCAGTTTTCAGTTTTATAGACCTACATGCGACCTTGTGCCACCACTAATTCATAATTGGCATGTGCAACTGGGTGCACTAGCTGGAGAGAGTTTGAAAGGGCTGCGTAAAACACACGTTCAAGTGGTTTCATGGAGTTTCCGGGAGAGAAAAATCAAATCCATCTCAAGGCTGTCCCTTGCCCATGATAGCCTTCACCGGCCTCCCGTGTTCTTTAGCATCGCTCAAAATAGAACGCAGCATACTCTACTAGACGAGTGTGTGCAAAATCGGTGGTGTGGTGACAAAGGCGGAAGCAAGTAGCTTGATATTTGTCTCGTTCCCTTGCTCCACCACACCACACACACAAGGATTCCACCAAGCTAGTTCTGAATGCATCACACACACGCGCCGAACTTGCGTGCATTGCATAGCTTTGCTGGACAAAAGTAGAACAAGAGAAGGCGAGTTGGAGTAGGTACTGGAAAATAGTGGATACCTCCATTGTACATAGGTACACGTGTTTCTCACAGCTAAACTACCCAAGTGAGCAAACAGAGGTTGGATTATTGCAATTTTGCAGAGTGGTATCGTGGGAGTACAGCTGTTGTAGTGCATCCACTTCATTCCCAATGTAAGCTATGCAATGTGCATTGATGGAATAAGAACCCGTGTGCATAGTTGTTGATGATATGATGAGATAGTGGCACAACAACGCATAGGCACCACTTCTCGCGTAATGGGGCAGCTAACCTCGAAACGTGTCGAGAAACGTCCCTGACTCGCACACGAGGCACTTTTTAGAGGTAAATCTTCTGCCTACCTACCACAAACACCTTTTTTGTGCCACTTTTAGCATCATCTTGTTTTATTAGCTTAATACAGTTCCTCCTCTCCGATTTGTATCTCTTTTCCAAATATCTATCTCAACTCGCTAACCATGACTGGTGACGTGACAGAGGATAAATGGCATGCCTTTAAAGCCCTTGTGTAAACACCAGAAAAGAACGTCGCACATTCCTCACAACGGGACAATCGGAAATAAAAAAAACTTGGTGGACCCAGCCTCAGAGACCTTGACAATGTGCCACTTGCAATTTTACAGTTTTTGCATAACTTCATGAGAAGCATCCGAAAGGCAACTGAGACGGGAAAGTGCAGCTTGCAAGCACCTACCGAAAAATTCCCATAATAACATTGGACACTATAATAATAGCTGGCAAACTCTTGCTGCTCATGTCATGCTTTTACACCTACGTAGAGAAGCGCCACTTCTGGTTGCTGCAAAAACTCGTAATAACACGAGTAGTTTGCACTTTGCACAATGGACGTTCTGTGGTATTATTGTCATGAGTTGAGAGGAGTTGAAGGAAAACGGTAAGAAAAAACCTGCTCATGCTCCTCCTCTTTGAAACAAACATTGCCACTGGTTGAGGAGAAGGATTGCAGAAGCAAAAACAAAGCATAAAAGGAGCCAGCCTTTAAGCATACGAATGTTTAGATGCCAGCTGCTTATCCTACAATGTTCTACTCGTCTTTGTGAAACTTGAAAGTATTTTATTTAATGTGAGCCACGTACGCCACGAATGTTGTGGGGTGCAAAGTTCACTGGAGCTTGGAGGGGGGTCACATGATCTAAAACCCCTCTCTAGTTTTGTCAAATATACGGCGTTCACTTACGAAAAATAATAAGACAGCATCTAATAACAAGCCCGAATGATTACAGAATTTAACCCACACAGACGCAGGAGCAGAATTGCAGTTTTCAGCAGTGAGAAAATGCATTCGAGAATGCATGTGTGTGGGAACGGTTGATTATGGAAAGCTTATTAGACTACTTTCAGTTGTTGCTGCTGCGCAGCTCGCATATTACGCAACTACTAGAAAGGAAGCAAAAATGCACATAATGCTCATCTCTACTGAATACATGCATCGGGTCTGGGAACAGCATTTTGTCTGCAACTGCCAACAAGCAATGCTAAAAGGGTAAAAAGAAATGGAATTTACGGAGACGTTGCTAGCTCATGATGATATCCAAGTTTGTATGTAAAAATGGAAATGATTACAATAGAAACTATTGAATTATCTCTCTGAAAGATCTCTCTGGAATTTTAAAAGTGCTTGAATGCATCTCTTTCTTTACGTCGGCCACGCAAGGTAATGGCAGGTTACAAGCAGATCTTCTAATCATACGTTTTGATTTCAAATATTTCCCAGTTCATTATGCGTATAAAATGTGTAAAATAATGTGTATTTAAAAAATTCAAAACAGAACAAAAATAATACTTGTCCGTATTCACTAGGCAATTGCACCTTTCTCGGCAAAGCAGAAACTAATTGTAAGAACAAAGGGTGAGACTGACAATAACAACTTTCTCGTACATAAGACAGGCCGACCTTAAACATAGACATTTGACTCATGGATACAAAACATAAGTCGTGGTGTAATTTAGATTAGCACATTCATAATTAATGAAAAATGTATACCGTCTAATGTATGACTAAGTTCAAGAACTCGGTCGTCTCATGTAAGTCTTTTATCAATATCACCCAAAGTGTCTGAAACATGCTCACAATTTTAGCATCTCATGCTGTTTAAGGGTGCATAAATAATTTTTCACTGGATGAAAACAATTTGCATGTCCTGTCAGCTCTCTGCCTTCTTTACGAGCAAATGCAAAGAGAAAAATACGGTCAAAGTAACCATCCGGAATGATTGACACTTGCATAGAATTACAAGTGTAAAAGCTGACTAATTATTATTATTACTACTTGCAATCAATTAAGCTGCGCGTAAACTTGACAGCATGAGATCCTCCTGAATTTCACTTCATCTTCTTGCGTGCAAATCCAAATAAGATCTACTTTAAGACTCCATATGTAATATGTAATCAATCGAATCACGAAAATGGGGAGAGCAGAGAGAATTCGTTTGTTTGGAACAGGCTCTCTCCAGACTTTTCACTCTTAAATGCGAGATGAGTGAAGAAGAGGAGAAGCAGAATTTTATTCGCTATACTATTGTTTCAACTCCAGTGGGAATTCTCTTCAACCACATGCCATGCTTGCCAAACAAGTTCCGGAAATTATACCGATATGACAATGGGGATGCGAGGGACGACTGGAATGAATTTCATTTGCACAGCTACCTACATGCACGTCTTTTACCACCACCATCATCCCATTCCTCATTTATTTGAGAGAGTCTGACAAGCATTAATTTCAACCAGTCACAGCGCCAAGGAATGCACAAGCAAGACATACACATGTAAGTAAGTACCTTACCTAACACGTCTTAGTATTTTATATTCCCCGAGTTGCCCCAAAGCTCAGTTTCCCACTTGCACGCATTGCATTGTACGATGGATGGGAAGAAATATTACATGCGTTATCGAATGACATGACAACTATATGTATTCAATTCGGGATTTTCTTTTTTTGTCATCTGCCTCTGAAATTACAAGAGTAATTGGAAAAGAAGCATTGATATTCAAAGTGAAAATGGACCAGTACTCCCGGATATAGAAGTTTGGCAGAATGCTTAGCACGTCCTGCATTTCTACTGGGATCAACAAGTTGCTCATTGCTCAACCCCTCACTCCACTCAGCTCTTTTGTACTACAAATGCACGAAGGGAGAATTGAGCAATCATTCTTTTAAAATTGAATGGGATTGGAACGAGCTGGTTGTAATTCTCTGGGTTCTCTCTCACTTCCATTTCAAATTCAAGTGACACTGAGCAAAAGCTGATAAATATGGAGGCATCAAGCAAACTGCAAAAAGTGGGGGCACGCCGATTTTTCCTTGGACGAGAGTCAAAAAGCAAGGAAATTGATGAGATGAGAAAGCACCTACCTCCTGCAAACCTCTAAACCCGGCCTGTCTTGTATTAAATGACAGCAGGCAGTTTTCAAATGGAGTGAATGAAAATAAGCTAGGGCAATGGCCCGCGCGCCAAGGTACATGTTGACGGAAGAAACACTTTGGCTTTCTAATTCTCGAATTATTTGCTCGGTGAATTGCTAAACGTGGCTCACATTTCCAATCAACCGCAACTCCCTTGATCATTGACAATTTCCCCTAACGTGTCCTTCCACAGGACAACCGTATACGAATATGGCTCCGTATCTTAGCAAAAAACTTGTAACGCAACTAATTTTGCAGGGAAAATCAAATGACTGGAAAAGGAACGAAGCGAAAGGGTGGGTATGATGCTCAATGTCTGTAATACAAGTTAAAGTGCACAAGGGCACGTAGCACCGGATGCATGCATAGCGGAGTGCACCCGCTGCATTTTTTGCAAGGACATGGACAGCCAGTGTCACAACGAAATGCTCAGCTGGCTCTGTTTCTCTATCTATAATTTTACTGGTACGCTTGGAATGCCCGCTAGCGTGAGACAGTCGTTGGACACCTTTCCAGAAAAAAGTGGAGCATTGAGGGCAAGAAAAGTAACGTCTGTGCCTCCCTTTTGAAGCAAAAGAAAAACATTCGCAAATAGCAGGAAAAGTTCCAGTCTTTCCCATTCCCCGTGCGAAAAGCATAAAATACAAATCACAAAAGGTAAAGCACAGAATAAGGATGAGCATACTTCTAAAAGGTGATAGTCTATAAAAGGAAATACTCGTAGAGGTTACATGAAACCTAACTACACGACAACTTAAAACGGCAAGGCGGAGATTTTTAAACGCAACAACCTAAAGCAAGCCTAGGGAGTAGTTTTGAAACTGAAGTGTCACCTGATACACATCGCACTTGGAGGAGTAGTAGTATCTCGTCTGGTACTCGGGGTTGGTAAGCAGAGCATACCAGAGCGGATGCACCCACCATCGCCACCGCTCCCGATTGTAGTAGCTCAATGACAAGTCCATGTCCTAGCTCACCACCGCCACTTTCCCCTTCGGCCGATGTCAAAAAATTAAAATGTGTTTGTTTTGGTTGCTGGAGACTTTGGTCCAAGATAGTAAAGTGTTTCCTGTCTACTGTTGACTATGTTTGGGAGTGAAGCTATAACAACGCACTCTCATTCTGGCAACTGTAACTTGATTGATGAGCTTATGTATATGATTGACTTGACTAGATTTTTTTTTCTCCGACAAGTTCTCTAGCTACACTGCTCTTACTTTTTAGTGTGTGTTCTAAAGTCCTGACAAGCCGGGACTGGGAACTGGTCCATGGAGAGGTGGCTCTTATATAGCTCTCCTTTCCCCATTATTCCATCCATCCAGTTAAGAACAGCAAGCATTTTCGCAAATGCAGCCAGTTAGTTGATCGATCCCTTCCATATCCCAACGCAGGTAGAGTTATACATGAGGGCAATAGCAACTGGCAAGGAACCACATACACACCACGCACAATCTTTGTACAGCGAATATGCATTTCAGGATATCAAGAATGCAGCCGACTGCACTATGCAAAAGTGAGCAACCATGCAGTTCCACGCTGACGAGCTTGTAATAATGACGATAAACGATATAGGAGAATTACGAGGAGTGAGTCAACTTGTGAGTTTTGGTAGCATTGCGAGAGGGCGAGTACTGGACGCTAATTTTGCAAATCTCGCTCCTCCTAATGCAATTCCATGCACGCAAAAATGCAGCGCGTCTTGTGAGTCTCATGCACACGCTATTTAGTTTATTTAGTTTAGTTATTTAGTGTTAGTAATGATGCACTCGACGAACGAATGCTTTTCCCTAGACCTACTATATACTATGCGATGCACATCAACTTCATCCAGCCCGTCTCAAGTCTGTCTTTCTTGATAGGATGAGAAAGAGTAAGCAGCGAGCAAAAGCTTAACAAGCATAACCATTCACTTTGCGTTGTTCGTTCGTTCATAGCATGTACTGCACTATCTGCATTACATTATTATGCAATCATGCTTTCATTTATCCACATCTCTCCCAATAAATAAATAACTAACTGAACTGATCCTTTCTGTATCCTATTCGGAGAGGCAAGCCGCCTCTGCCCCTGCCTGCAGACAAATACTGTACACGAATGCATATTCATGGGAACTATGACATTGCGTGAGCAAAATGTGCTTTTATTTATTCGAGCTGGTGGACAAAGCCACACATGTTGTTGTAATTCTAGCACCCATCAATATCTTGGCCAACAAGAAGAAAAACATGAACAAATACAACGAATGAAAGTATCCTATAAGTGCTTCTTGTGCACATGCAGCAACATGTGCTATATAGTCTAATCCAATATTTGTAACCTAACTGCAACGATGAAGAATCCACTAACAAAAGAAGGCACCCCCAGGAACGATAAGGTGAAATTGAGCACACTGGAACTCAAGTTAGAGCGCGAATCCCCGTGTTCCCTCTTCACATTCTGAAAGTATGGATGGAAGAAGAAGACAACTAAGTCTGGCTGAATCTGAATCATTGTCACTTAGTTTATTGTCAAGAATTTTAGTTTGTCGCTTTTAGTGATGCCTTCTAGTGTACGGCAGGTTCCGTGTCATCCGCTGCTCCTCTTGTAAGTTTCCGCTACAGGTAGTAAAATCACGAAGAAACTTGCAAAATTTGAAATGGGGAAGTGATGAAGGGGAGAGAACATATCATCAGCACCAGCAGTAATGTATTACGGTGTAGACTACCCCGTGTAGTTATTGATAGCAGTTGAAGCAAAGGATTTCGATCTTATTAAAGAAATCAGAGAAAGAAATTCATAATGTGTAGATGCATACACATGTGCATTGCAGCTAACAAAGTGAAATTGTTGTGGTTCACCTCATATACCATTCCTAGTTCCTAGCAATCCAGAATTCCCTTTTTAATAATCCCTCCTAGCTCATAACGCAACACGGATGCACTCCTGGAACCACAGGCATGGATTGACACATTTCCACTTCCACGACAAACAAAGGGATTAGAGAAAAGAGCAGAGCGTGTCATGCCGATGGCCACCAACTCGGTACACATCCAGTGAAACAGAGACAGGAGTAGACGGGGATGCGATGAGATGGAGGGCCGCAAGGGACATTTCCGTTTTTCTCGTATAACTAAACCACTTGGAAACTACGCAAATATTTGTGGGTTCCCTCGAGAGCGTCTCTCACTCGGAGCAACCTCACTTTTCTCTAATCCAGCCTCACATAAATGTCAATCTTTGGCAATGTACAGAAGGGAAATCTGTGAGTATTCCATAAAATCCGAAATTGACTACAAACCGGCCACTCTTTTTAATTAGAAATGAATCGACCAGGACGTTCCCAAACAAGACAAACATGTTGCCTGGAAGGTGAGCTCTGAAAATGGCTGCCAATCACAACCTGCCTACCACAACTACCACTGTCACCACTTGCCCGCTCGACAAATCTTTCTTTACCTCGCTGCAAAAATATAACTTTTGTAAGCAACAGGTTTATTTTTGCAGTGCCCAAGTGCAGTATATCATCATCGTTGTTGTCGTCGTGTTGAAGTGAACATTTAGTACGCTTCAACGGTTGGATTCACAAAGGGCGACGGGACAAGTGGAAATCTCAATCGGATTAATTAAAATGGGAAGTAGGTATTTAGGTGGTGGTGTTTGTGGCTATTCCGCTTGATTGAATCTGATCATCAAAGGGATTTCCTCGGGTAGAAAAGAGAGTGCCTGGCTGGTTGTGAGAGCGACGGAGAGAAATGTAGAATCCGCTTGTGGCCACTATTTTCAGTTGATGATATGATGCTTAAGGGTGCAATTGAGCACACATGTCGAATTCATTTGCATGCGATTGGACAGGTGTCCATAAAAGCCCAGGGATTCCCACTTCTTCCCTTTCAAATCCCTTCTCATTCAATCTAATTAGCTCCCATGTCGTATGCCATGCTTGCTGCAATTCCTTGCAAAAATATAGATGCTCATCGGTGAAATTGAAATAACAGTTGGGAATTTCCTCAACAAATGCACGTGAGCGGTGGGTGACCCTATACCAAGCCAGGCGAGAGCGATTGAGTAAAGTGTTAAAAACTGCACTCTTCCAAGTTCCCAGAGATAATCCTCCAGGGCTCCAAGGGACTATTTTCGCACATGCATAAGCAATATTTAAAGTATTTAAAAGTTCTTTCGGGATGCTCTTGCTTATGAAGATGCAGATGCTTCTTTTGAATTATCGCCTTTGCATTTGCACCGCATCAGATATTCTTATGTCTTGTGACTAGTCTGTGTGTCTTCAGCGTTATGATGATGAATTTATCCACTACAACAAATTATGTCATCATGTGTATAACTTCTTTTAGGCTCACATCACGTGTAGCCTTCAGAATCATACATAATATAATAAAACTGCTTGCTCATCAGATCAGCAATATGCTGCCTTCATATTTAATCCTCACTATGTCCTATCACATTCACATAGTCTATGTCTTTATATTGGCAAATCAAAATCAACTAGTGTGTTTCGCTTTAAATCCAGGTTGTGCAACGGATGTCACTAGTCATTTTATTAGTAAATAAAGCTGAATTGAATTGAATTTCTCCCAAGCTACATTAAGCTAAGCATATTTTTCTCTACCTATTTCCTCAAGTATTGCCTCGTTATCCTTTGAAACAGACAACTGATGCCATGTTAGAATAACGGTAGAACTTACTGAAAAGTCGATGGGAAGCCAGGACTACTTGGCACATCAACATAAATTAACTAGGAAAGGAAGCGCTTGTTTTGTTCATGTTTCTGGATGTTATGCTCCGTGGTACAGATATTTTGGCCTGTCATCATGGCTCACGCTTCAGAGCTATGAACACGGACAAATTTTTTAGTACCTCCAAATATCTGCAGCTGCTGTAGTGCTATGCAACATGATCTCTTTCATCATTTCCCAAGGCAAATGAATAACAAAAACCCAAGTAAAGGATCTCGTTTGCATCTGACAAGGATGCATCCTTCAGATCGATTTTTGAATCCTTATAATCGCATGCCTATTAACAAAAGCTTATCTGCATCTCCAGAGCGACTCACCGCATGAATCAATACCGACGTCATTTAAAAAGAAACAATCTTTTTTTACTCGCAAAGTTTTTTTTTCATTTTGAAACCTTTTGCCTGCCAATCACATCCTTTGAGATTAAGTCTGATTTGGTCGGCTGCCATGTCATAAAAGTAACATTTTGGTAAAGTAAATAGCGTGAATGAAAATATCATAAATAGAATTGCAAATTTTTGATGATCTCCACACGACACGAAAATCTACAAAAAGTAAAGCTGCGATGGACGCAAGAACGAGGCGAAGGTGAGAAAGACCGTAATTGCAATACGTGGAATAAGACGGAAAGTACAACTCGACGTGGAAACCTTTTTTCTATTCATCACATCATACACACTCTTCAACTCTCGCTGTCTGCGATTTCCCGTGTTATGAAACAAGGAAAAAGTAGATGGGATTTTGATTTGAGACATGACAGCTTCACTATAAGTCTCAGTTTCTGTCTGGAGAATTATTGATTAGGCGATCTTTGGGTACAAAAATACCAAAAATGTGAGGGGAGAGGAGGCTACAGCAGAAGGAAGGAGGAGGAAGAACAAGCATTCCTTCCGAATCATATTTGAGACCTTATTATTCTTTTCCTCGAATACAAGTCTTCAAAAGAATTCGGGATCAACAAATGAAAAAATGCACAGCATTAAATACATACCATCTTATGTTTTTTAACCATTATCATTACTGACTGATGATATTATTCACAAATAATATAGCTTCAAATCCTCTCAATACATCAAGGAAACATGGACAAATTTAAGTAAGATTGATATTTCCAAATCAACCTTAATTTGGGTTGCTCCAAGATAGGTAAACAGCTTGCAAAGTACAAAAAAGACAGACATGCACGTTTACATAATTAATAGTACCCAATAACCAAAAAGGCCAATAAACCCTACAACTCCCATGTTGGGTGAAAGGAACTCTGCCATGCCATGCTCCGAATATTTTCAAAAAACAATATTTTGACCATCAAAACGGCCAAACGGTAACTTATATCAAAACTAAATAATTGAATTGCATTGAATTGCCGAGTTTATTTACGTGACAAAGAACATAACATGGCTTTAAAAACTCCTTCTAACTCTTGCATGCCCTTGATTGATATCTGTAAACAAGTAGTAAAATCTATCTATAACTCTTGCATTCCATAATGTGACAGATTTTACAGAAGTGAGAACGGTGACTTATCCGTCACCCCGTGTTCAACTTGCCTTGCCAGAGTTGACACAAGGAAAGATGGCTTACCGAATTTTGCCATGGAGGAGTGTGCATGATGATCAGATCAACTAGAAATGGGAACGAGGTCAGGACAACGATATAAAACCGAATGTGAATGCAAGCAACGAGCTAAACAACGCTACACATGCCGGAAACGCACATCCATCCCAACAGCTTTCTTCAAAAGCAGAAAACTGTACAATTCTACTACTCGCAGCTTTTCTCCCATTTCATTAAAAATTGTTTTAGTCAAAGATGGAATAATTTCCTAAAACTATTGTTAGTACTATACATACATGGCGTTTTCAAAGAAGGATGCGTGCTTGCCTGATCTGTCCTACTCTCTTCGCCCAATAAATCAAATCATGTCTAGGAATTATCCTCACTAAATGCAAGTTATAAGAATTAATAAACAGAGCTCTGCTACAGGTGAAAGGTGAAGATCTCTTGTCATGTATCGTTTTGTCGCTTTCGTCACGCGATTTAAGCTAGCAGCAGGACATCTCATTACGCGCAACAGTGGGTAAAAATATTTTTTCATATTCTACATATTGTTTTAATACATTGCAAACATTTTTAAATTACACATGAACACATAGACATTTGAAAACGCTATGCATGTATGTACTAACAATAGTTTTAGTTAGAAACTTGTTCAATCTTTGACTAAAACAGTTTTGAGTAAAATCGGAGAAAATGTATGAGATTTATGTTGTCGAAATCACGAAATAGCAAGATGAAAGTCAAAAGTCAGTGATTGTAAAGACAAAAGCAGACGAGAAAACTCCAATTCACTCTGTCCTCTGTCCCTTTCACCTATTCTCATCAATTCTCTCTTTTTTCAGCGTTCCTATACTTTAAAGTGGAGTATGCACTTGCTGGGACTCCAATGGCGGAAGTGAGATGAGCTCAGCAAGCGCTCAGGAAGGGAGAGTGCGACAGTTGCACTTTTTTATTCTATTTCTCTATTTCAAAGAATAAATAGATGTATCAACTTACAAGATCGTTTGAAGTGATGCAATATGCAGTTACACGAACTCTCGTCATTTTGACTACTATCTCACCATTAGCCATTCCTCTTTGCTCCAAGGAATAGAGACAAATTTAATGGAGTATGGACGCTTTCTTCAAACCAATTCATAAGAGCACGGCTAAGTGAATGGGAACGACATAGCATGCTATTCTCAAGAATGGTAGATGAAGCTGATGAAATGGCCGGTTTTCCTTTGTTTTCTACACAAGCCGGCAGTTTTCCTTCCTTGGATGGGCTTCTTTAAAGAGAGATCAAGACGACATGATTTTATTGGCAAAAAAAGTTGCATAAATAGGGGCTAACATCGTCCTTCCTCTTCATATCTGCTTACTCAAGTACAAATGATCAACAATGAAATGATCAAATGTCTACAAAAAGGGTTACATAAAGCAAAAAAACGGAGGTGCACTGCACAAGCAAAATGGGTCGGCAAAGGAGTTGCATAAACAAAAAACAAATCACATCATTCTGAAACGTGGAACGCGTCTGAACTGAAGGAATAATTGTGGGAAAGGATGATCAAGGAGAACGAGAAAGAGTGCGAATGGTAATCGACAAAACAGAGAGCAAGGCCATATTTGCAAGGCAAGAGCAGTAGTGCATGGCATACTATGCAGCTTCACGTATGCATTTACTTGCTCGCCAACAACGTGCCCTTCATCTGCAGCGATTGCTGCTCAGCCTCTCCAAGCTACACACAGAAAGTGAGAAAGTGCATTGCCCCACTTTCTCCCATTTCTCTTTTCTCCGGGACACAAAAATGATCAGAGAATGCTCGCTAAAAGCAATGGGAAATAGAACGGGGGTAACTCGAGAAACACTTTCCGTGTCGTCAACACTTCCGCGTTCTACTTTCACACGAGTGCAAGTAGGAAATTAAAAGTAGGCCATCCAATGCACGCGTCGAATTAACAGCACACCGAGGACAAGCGACAACTTTTTAAGATGCTTCCATCTGAAAACAGCATCAAATGGACGTTGGAGGCGCTCAAGGTAGATGCGTGCAATCCTAAAATCTTTCTTCTCAAAGTGTACTTGTAAAGTGTATCATTTTCAAAAGGATTTGGATGGAGTCCACTCAACTCTCCAGTCTGTTACTGTATAATGCATAATATTTCTAGGTTTATGCTGATTTATATCAGCTCCAGCTCTTATCTTCTCTCCATCCAGCTCTCATCGATTTCCTTGACACGTGTACCATGCTTCGGGAATCCCAACCTATTCATGTTTACCCTGTTACACCATAAGCTTCCATTCATAAGTACGCAAGTTTATTGCAGGTGCGAATTAAGTCGACGATCAGTCTTTTGTCTTTAATAGTACACAAGCATAACGGCCGCCAAAACAACATAGGAATGTTGATTAAAAATAAGCTTTCATCAGTCAGAAAGCTATATACGTAAGTTAAAAAAGAGACACTTATTCATAGATTTTTCATGACGTATGGAAGTGAGTTGGGATACAAAATCAAGACAAACAAGGCCTTCGGTGTCCGTCGTCATTCATCTGCTATTGGCCACCTTCCATTTTTAACTGGGTGAGCCATGGTTCGAATGCGACTTCATCGTTTGTCATCTTTTATGTTGTTCAGCGATATGGTCAGGCTTTCACATAATATTACATGGCAAGCAATTCCCTATTCATAAAAAACACCAAAAGGTTCATTTTGAACGGTTCCACGTCATTACCCAGTATTCATTTGCCAGTTTCCACTTGCCAGTACGACATTTGCCAGT
>JAHZNA010004312.1:0-13842 GCA_027743935.1 Sinodicranocentrus sp. ZH6
GTATAAATCAGATCAAGGTACCTTTTCTTCATACACAGTTCTCTTTTCTTTCGTCGTTCCTCACATATGTCAATTCAATTCGGTTACACATTTACATACAGTCAACAGTGTATAAATCAGATGATGTGCTAAACTCTGAACTGAAGACCTCCATACAGGTAGTGCACTACTAAATAGTGTAGCTAATGATGATGTTGCACACATTCTGAATGAGTAAATACTGATTAACGATAAGTTACATAGGACTGGACTGGACTTAATAAATAAAATATGCAATACATATTTATTTGAAGCATTTATCAATCTTAATTACTTCAAATTTTTACCAGCCTTTAACTTTAACCCTTTCTTTGGCTGAGGGCTGGATACGGACCCCATATTTTTTTGGGGTCCGTAACCCGACTCTGACTAATGTTAGTTAGAGTCGGTCGGGTTACGGACCTCATACTTTTTTTCCAAAAATCAAGTTGAAAATTAAATGTTGAGTTGAGAATTGAGTTGAGAATCGAAAATGAAATGAATGTTGAGTTGAGAATCGAGTTCACAATTGAGTTGAGAATCGAAAATATAAGTGAGTTGGAAGTTTGGAAATATCTTTCTAATTGGTTAGGTTAGATAGGTTAGGTTTAAGTTATATTCTCAACCCAATTCTCAACTCAACATTCATTTTTCAACTTGATTCTTGGAAAAAAAGTATGGGGTCCGTATCCAGACTTCAACCCAAATCTCATATTCTATCATATCATGCTGGCATCTGTGAGAAACGACACTAATTCCAATATTAAAAATTAGGTTTTGATAAAATCACATAATATTACGTACTCACGTGGCTTACTGGTATATAAATGGATATGTGAGGACTCGTTTAAATTGAGCAATACGTCGCTGGAATGTTATCCAAATATATGCAAATGCATTATCTTTGTTCATTCAAATTCAAAAGTGCTAAAAATAGACACAAAATGTTATTTTTAGAATTCTGATGAGATATTAAGAATGGTAGGATGAACTGTAAATCAAAGGTTATGTCTGTGACGGTTTTCGTTTTGAGTTGAGGGTATTTTCCATTAGTAATGTCATTGCGAAATGTTTTTGTTTGCGTAATAAAATGCGAAATAAAAGTGTATGTTGTGCCATAATATTAGATTTATCTTATAAAAACGGTTCTTTACATTATGCTGAAACCAGTACATAACTTGAATATTTTTGAAATTTTCAGTTGGGAATTATTTACCGGGACATCAAGCTAGAAAATATATTACTGGATGCGGATGGACATATAGTATTGACTGACTTTGGATTAAGTAAAGAATTCCTCCCACACGAAAAGGTGAGTTAGCGTTTGACTTGCATTTTTGGTCTTGCAAACATTTGAAAATCTTTTGAAACTAAGAAAATCCTGGGAAATCCTTCATTTTCACTACTCAACTTCACGGTTGTCAGAATGACTTTCGGTAGACCACAAATAAGGTGAATTTTATGCCCTTTGTGCGCAACATTGTCATTCATTTGATAAAGTTTCCCTCTTCATCCATTCTTCCAGCTCTAGACGGTGGCCTATATCTGCCGGAAAGGCCATGATGTTATTAAATAAGCACCCAAGTGAATAGATGTAGGCATTCCACTTTTACTATTTTTCTCTGCAGAGACTGCGGATTCTCTTATGATGCTTTTCCTTGAGTTTTTACCCCGTGCTTGGTAACATTTCAATGCAGCAGAAGTTGTATGCGGCATTGACCTACTAAGTTAGATAATTCAGGCTACGACGACAAACGTATTCAGTGTATAGTATAGTCTATTTTTTAAAGGAAAATTTGAATGGAAATGTTCATCACATTTGTAAAGCTACATATAACTTTTTAAAAAGTGCACTGAGTGAGTATTTTTCTACTCTCTCTAGAACACACCTGTCGCCATTAGCTAAAAAAATAATTTTAACTGTGAAGTGTATGTGTTTCATGTAGGATAATGGAGGTTGGATTTTGTATTAATTGTGACTGACTGTTGTGTTTTATTTCCATCTAGGACCAACGAACCTACTCCTTCTGTGGAACGATAGAGTATATGGCCCCGGAAGTGGTGAAAGGAGGGAACACCGGTCACGATATCGTAAGTTGTTCAAATGTCGTGTTCTCGTATAATTACTTTAGCATAGTGCGGTGCTATAGTTGATGTAATCGCATCGCTGGGATTTCCTGGCGTATATTGTGTTGAAGTCGAAAGGCGTAGTGTGCATCGCAATAATATATTATATCTATGTTAGAGTTCGCATAACAAAAGAAAGGCAAAGGACGGTATAGTAAAGTAAATACACATGAGAAAGTATGTCAAAGTCCCACGTGGAAGTGCAAGATGCAGTTTTTACAGCAGGCGTAGCTGTGTCGTAACAATAACTTTGTAATCTTTAGCATAGTGCTCTCAGAGCTTCATTCCTCTCCGATGGATTCGGGTGGCATTGGAGAAAATACGAAGTTATCGTTTAGAAGATTAGGTGATATTATAGCATTCAGGGCATGTGCAAGCTATATGAAAGGAATTCATTGTTTTAGAATGAAAGCGTGATGTCAACCTTCATGAGAAATGTCTAGTCCTAATTTTAGTTGACACTCAATGTATGCTGGAGATTTTTTTTCTTGATTTGGATACATATTACGTATAAGTGTCACTTGAAATTTCCAGGAGACTTTTAGACAATTGTATGAGGAAAGAAACCGTCAACCGCCCGTAGATACATTGTAAATAACTACCTCAATAGTACAGTTAGTTTCATTAGCTTTATTCGGAATTTTGCTATCCGTGTTGTGAATTACTTTCATAATATTGTAAAGGGTTCAAAGAAAGCATAATTTCATTATTTATATAGTAAATGAATGTATTTAGTAATTGGTTTTAATTGGGTACATGATGGTTAGAGTTGTATTAAATATTTATTTTATTTATCCACGATTTTATTACAGGCCGTTGACTGGTGGAGTGTAGGTGTTCTGACGTACGAACTGCTCACAGGTGCTTCCCCGTTCACTGTAGATGGAGAGAAAAATACACAACAAGAAATCTCAAGGTAAGTCCACCACCTTCATTGAAAGCGAATGCAATTGTATGGCACATTCCAGTTAAGTCGTCTCTTTATATCATGCATAAACGAGTATATATTTTAAAAGTGTGCGTTTTTTATTTCCAGACGAATCTTAAAAATCGACCCTCCAATACCTGATGATTTATCCTCTGCTGTGAAAGATTTTATCTGTAAGCTATTAATAAAGGATCCGCGCCGAAGACTTGGAGGTGGACCTGGTGATGCTCAAGAAGTCAAGTCACACCCATTTTTCAAGGTATAGCCTATTGTCTGTGTAAAAATTATCTGTAAAAATGAATTTGGTTTTAATTGTTGATTATATTGATCTTTCAGGGTTTGAGTTGGATGGATCTCCTACAAAAGAAAATTAAGCCTCCATTTATTCCTAAAATTAGGAATGAATTAGACACATCGAATTTCGCTGAAGAGTTTACAAAAATGGCTCCGACTGACTCACCCGCAATCGTTCCTCCAAATTTCGATAAAATTTTTAAGGTATGTTTGTTTTTATACCGATGGATATTATGTCTATTTCAATGTTGTTAATATTTTATGCATTTCTCTATTGAACAGGGCTATTCGTATGTTGCTCCGTCCGTACTTTTTAGCGATAATGTTGTTAGTGAAGAAATTCTGAGGCCTTCTAAACTTGTGAATGCGAACACCGCGACCATCCCGGTTGGTGTAATACTGTATTACTGGTGGCCTTTAACAAAATAAACATGATAACACATGTATGATCATTTTTATAGAAATTCTATGATGAGGTGAGATTTTAATTTTTAATTAATGCTTAACGAGAACGTACTTGTTAAACTTGTACTTGAACCTTAAAATTACGCTTTCTCGAGCTAATGAATAAATAACTAATGAGTGATATTTCACAACAGGTGCACACTTACATTGTTCTCGAATTGTTACGCGGAGGAGAACTTTTGGACAGAATTCGAAAGAAGGAAAGATTCACTGAAGATGAAGCCAGTCAGATCATGAGAAAACTTGTGAATGCTGTGCATTACATTCATTCCAAAGGAGTAGTTCATCGTGATTTAAAACCTGAGGTAAGTAGTCAAGCATTATATTTGTATATTACAGGAATGCTTTTGAATAACGTAAATATGTACTCACATGACATATTTTGCCGATGTAGAATCTTCTGTTCGTTGATGGAAGTGATGACTCAGATGTGAAAATTGTGGATTTTGGCTTTGCAAGACTGATGCCTGAAAAAGAAACAATGAAAACACCGTGCTTTACGCTTCATTATGCAGCGCCAGAAGTAATTCGGCAAGCGTTAGGGCAAAATGAGGAGGGTTATGATGCTAGTTGTGATTTATGGTCCCTTGGTGTTATTTTGGTAAGTTAATTTTTCAGTGTTAATTATATTTTCATTGCTATGAACTGCTAGAATGGATTTCTCTCAATTTATTCATTCCACAGTACACCATGCTATCTGGACGAGCCCCATTTCAAGCGCGTAGTCGAGATGACTCAGCCGCGGCAATAATGTTTAGAATTAAGGGTGGGCAATTCGACTTCAACGGCCCTGAGTGGGAACATGTGTCACCTCAAGCCAAAAATATAACTAAAGGTTAATACCTAGTAAATCCCATTTTCAGATATTTGGAATTGTGTTAGTTTTATCACTATATAAACTCTTTTTTGCTCATGTTTAGGAATGCTAACCGTCGATCCGACCAAGAGATTACGGATGTCAGATCTTCTTGACAGTCCATGGTTGGAAGGTGGAATGGGTGGCCTACTGGCGACACCTGGGATTTTAAACCGAAGTCAAAGAGGAGCAGAAGCAGCCGTTGGGAAAACCTTAAATGCTTTCCATCAAGCTCACAAAGAGGGTTTTCGCCTTCAGGTAAGACAAATATTTCTACTATCTTGGACATAATAGTCAAACGGATAATAGCACTGCCAAGATTTAACATTTAACGTGAATGAATTTCCCCTTCTTCAGGATGTTTCTTCTGCCAGACTCGCTCAAAGGCGTAAGCTGAAAAAATCAACTGATGGTAGATCGTCTTCTAGCAATTTTTCATCCGTCTCATCCGGCTCAGGTATTTTTTATTGAATTTTAATAAAAATGCAGTTTTGCCAGATTTTTTTTCTACATTTTAATTGATTGAATTAATTTTGTAGGTGGGTCCTGTAATGCAAGTAAAAGTTCAGTTGCATCGTCATCCTTGTCAAAGCTAAGCGCTTCAGAACCAGAGAAGCCAAATTTTTTCAATTTTGGCGAAGCTCGTGTTCAAGAGTACCTGTCGTCGTTACCAGAGGACGGAAAGCGCAGTACTAGTGGTTCATCGAGTATTCCTTCCTCTTTCTCAATTAACTCAAACGCATCTTCGATATCCCAATGCAGTGCTAAACCATTATGCCTTCCACTTTCAACCCCTTCATTCACATTTCCTGTTTCTGCAAATTTCGGCTCAGTTACAGACTCAATGATGATACCTAAAGATCCAATGCCTGCCATCACAGTAACGCCTATACTGAACCACCATCATCTTACCAACTTGAATGTACTGCGTAAGGAACCGCCACCTCCACCTACAGGCTTTCCATATTTTATGAATTTCGAGCCTATAATGACTCGATCGAGAAAACGCAAATTTGAGCAAACTTTTCAAAAACCCGAGCCATGTTCCAGCATAGGAGCATTTTCGGTTAGTATAAGTACCAACATGGAAACTTGTAATAATGAGGCTATCAATTTGGTTTTACCATCCCGCTGGAAGCACAACCCTGAGGCACTCAATTTAAGTACTGGTTCGGGAACATATGCCGCGGCAATGCCTTCCGTTCGCCAAATAAATATACCACAGCCTATACCTGTAGCTAACTACTCCAACCCTGACACCAACACACATAATGTACCAAAATTAATAGATGGAATGACAAAATATAAAAGAAGACGGATAAAGAATCTGTGATATAAGTGGAATATAAATGAGTCGCAAACGAATAATTTTAAAACAAACGAGCCTCGATTTGTTCATGCTTTCCAAGCGTTTTCTTGTTGCGGGGCGGTTTCTGCCACTTTCAGTTTAATTCAGGTCAAAATCGAGATTGAACGGATTTTAGCTGATATGTAAAACATGTTTCAATGTTAGTGATAACTTTGAAGCAGCCAGAACCTTATATCATTTTGGAGAGAGAAAAGTTAGTCTTGAAATCTGTTTAATTTCTTGGTATCATGTAGTCAACATTGTTTTCGATATGAAAAATGTTCGCAAATCACGCAGTTTGTACCAGTTTTATTCTAATCATAGTATAATACCTAATATCAGTTTTCCAATTACTGGTAAAAATTGTCGACTGTTCCACGGGAATACATTTGCTTCGTGGAAAAGACAGTTAATTTTTAGTAACTTTCCCAGATTGTTATGGAGTGTAGTATTAACTCACTTATAATTGCTATTAAGTACTCGTATATATAACAAAACAAATATATTAATGTATTCATATATTCCGAGAGTGAAAGCGAGAAACAAAATATATAATTTCATATAGCAATATATATTATACTTTCATACGTAACTTTATATCTTCAATTCTAAATACAGTTTCAGCAAAGTAGCAGTAAGAACTTTATGCTCGTTATATGTATAAAATAGGCAATGGATAATTGATCTTCTCGTTTTCGAAGTACGGTATTAAAATGATTGTGCCCAAGACCTATCAGAGTAAGTCGAAAGTTTTAAATGATAATGTACGTAGGGTTTTATTTCAAGTTTGTGCATCCGCCAGTCGTACGATATATGAGTAACCTATATGTATGTAAGAGGTAGTCTGATTGATAAGGCTTTAAAGAGTATTGTGGTAATTGGGATCATTTTTTGAATTAGCGGGTACACATGTATGAGCGAGCTACACACTTTGTGAGGTGATGTAGTGGACGTATCAAATATAAGGTTCTGTTGTGGTAGCCAACTTTGTTTGGCGCACGTGAGGACTGACAAAGAGTGAATTACTGAAGTATCAACCAGTGTCTTGTTACCTAATGTGAAATGGAAGTAGTACTAGAGAAAAGGTCGGACAAAAAAGCGTATTCCTAAAGTTTTAGAATGGACCAGCTATTCATTTATATGTCCACATCTATTTCAATGTGAATGTGATTATTCTAGAGTGTGATTTCAAACACTAGTTAGTTACAGACAACATCGCCATTATTGACAGGTAGAGCTGAAAGTCGTGGTAATTTTAAAGGTATACTACACATAAGTCGCTGTGAATATCTATTATATTATTTCTGTGTGTGGAATTTTCTGTAAAGATCTGTTTGAAGTCTGAGACTTAAATTTACGAAGACCGAAAATGTTTTGTAGAACAGAACTTATTTTGGGAAGGGCAATGATGATATGATGGTTCGATAAGATATTAGATACAAAACCAGCTAGAAACAAATGGTGTCAATATCATTTGTTGTATTATGCTCTTATAGTGTGTATAAAGTTGTGTTGAAAGAATTTGGAGAGATTTGCATGGGATATTTTTGAGAGTGAAGTATCTTCTGTTGATTTTATTTTCTGTTTTCTCTATTATATAAAGTGCCCTCACCTGAGCAGCACAGTATATTAAGATATTGGATTTTGTCCACTTATAAATAGGTTGTAGTTTGTAGAGTAGCTGGAAAATGCTAGAGCTATGATAGCATTGTTTTATAAGACTGAAAACTATAAAAAATTGTATTTTACTAATAGAAGAATGCTTTCGAAGGTTGTTTAAGGACGCTAGTATAACATGAAAATTTCAAGAGATTTGAATTTTTTCATGGAAAGCAGTTCCGTATATTGATTCAATTGGGACACATTGTTTAGTCTTTATAGTCACATTCGGTAACCTAATCCAAAGCATCGCAGGTAATGGCCATGCCGTCCTGCTAGAAATATTTGTTGAGTACTATTAAAGGTGCTATGAAAGCACTACGAAATTTGTTTTCGTTGATGATCCACGTGGTATAGTTTCATTCGTAATGATATTTATATGAATCAATGTTGGATTAATCTGAAACGTATCTTATAACTGTATTTCAATTGATCTTGGTGCATTAAAACCATACAACGATTTCACATATACGTATTTTGGTGCAATTTCAATTAGTATGTATCCGTAAAGTATTCGAATTTACTAACCATGATAGGGTTACGATGAGACGTATGTGTGCTACAAGAGCTGGAATGAATGACTGGTTTATATTGTTCAAAGGGAGACCGGGATTGGAGATCCCATTTCTCTTTATAACTTTAGTGGGAATAGTGAAGGTTATCGATTATATTGAGTTTTTGAACCTCGGCATACGGTATATAATTTTCAGTTCAGTGCTTTTTTATTGTACAGTTTCAACCCAGTAGGATTTTAGAGTTTAGAGTTTGGAACAATCATATTTGTGCTTGCATATCAGGGATCTTGTTCATCTTTTTTTTCCATACCCTTTTCTAAATTGGTAATAACATATTTTTCAGTCTAATGAATACCCGGTTGGAGTATTCGTATTCTGACAGCCCCGGTGTCCAAAAATCAAACTAATTATGCGACTAATTCTTAGTTTCTAACAAATTCATTAGAATTGAAGCGATGTACCTAATCGGTCTCCTGTAGTATATGCTACTTTCGCACTATCGCTCATTCTTGTCGTGTTCTCTTGTTGATTATTATAAATATTTAGCTTCATATCAGTTACTGTTAAATTTTTGTCGGAATATACTTATAGTTATATCGTTTGTTGAAAGAATTGCTTTCAAGCATATTTCTTTTACTATTTAAAGCACGTCAAATTTTTAGAAAACGCTTTTACTAATAATTGTGAAGAAAACTAATAAATAGTGAGGAAATATATGTGTTCATCATCGAAACATGTAGATGCTGGTGCTATTACGTGCGTATTCCTCCTGCATCGCTTTACACGACTATTTACTGTCATCTACGAGAAATCTTCCTATGCAATATAAATTCTTTCGCAGTTTTACATAGTGTATTTAAAACGCAAGAGATGCCTTAAACCGTCATTACTAACATAGCCGGGAGTGAATACCATGTATTGTAATTTTTGATTTTGAGATGTGCTTTCCCTCTCAAGTTGATTGCAGAACCTGAGAAAACAATATTCACGTTCTTCCGGGTACTAGAAGTCTTTAATCTGTATAATTTGAATAGGGTATTTTATTCACCTAATGTGTGTAATATTAGTGTGTCTAGGGTTTGTATCACACCTTTAGAAACTGCCTTCATACCACGTAATGTAATGCACATTAATTACATCAGTTTGCACACTCGCCTTTCTGATGATCACTTTTTGCCTTCTTCTGACCATGTTTTGGTAAACGTATGTTATCCTCATTTCATGTTACTTATGTTGTGCTATTTTACAGGAGTTTTTTTTGTACTTTTCATATAGTGTTTATGTACGTGTGTACCTCTGTATAAATTGATTTTTATAAAGATAGAAACTATATTTCATTAATATATGAAACCTATGTATATCAACATTAAATGTATTATTATAGTTCACAAGTCATATCCTACATAATTGTTCGATTGTTTTCGAACCCATTGTAAGTAGTATGGTTTGTGATGACTCGTTGGAATATTATATATAAAGAAAATGCGATATATATTATTATCATAAAGTTTGTGTGGTACAACATGCGAATCAATAAAGTTTAAGAATGAGATTTTATTATAAATAATTTGACAATGCTTGATATCATTTATTTTTCATTGGTCATCATCATCTTTCATGTCGACTATTTTAAAAGGAGTCCAACGTCCTTTACGTTGCATGCAACAAAAAACAGTACATAATTAAATCTTTCTGTCTTTGATCCCAATTTTCGAACTTATCATACTAACACAAAATGTAATTATATAAATCCATCACCAACTATAACACAACAAAAATGAGCAGACTTAGCTAGTACAAAAAGAGTTAAAGTAGTAAAATGCTAAAATAGTAACTACGCTCGCATGTTAACAATAATCTAGTTTTTTCTATATTTAGTCCCAAATTTGAAGCAGTACGGTCTTGCTTACGTAAAAATGTTGGCTTCTGCGGCATTTGAGGACTTTCTTGGTGCATTGACCATCTGCTGTTGCACTTTCTGGGTAATGCTTGTCGTGGTCTCAGTCGCTTCAATACTGCCTCGCCTCTCCATTCCAGCCGTCATCATGCTTCCATCCTCAGATAATGATGAGGTTCGACGAAACAAAAGACGGCCAAGAACTATAAATAAGAAAAAATATTTATTCCCAAATAAAAGCAATAAATACAGTGTACGTACTGTGTACCTAATATTTGCAAAGAACTCTCTTTCTCTCAAGAGAAAGTTATATGAGAAAATGGTTAAACTTACGGCTTGGTCGTCGTTCCGTTGGTGGATCTGGTGGTGGGTTGGCAGTGACATACTTTCTGGCTTCGCGTTGATCCTGGAAAATAATGATTTAACAATTCAAAATTGATATAAAATATATGATTTTGGTCATGTTAATCCAACATTCGTAATACTACACATTATTACAATCTACGGCTATGTCTTCTTGACACTCACCATTATTACTTGTCAACAGGACTTTCTTCCCGAATCAAATTTTCAATTACAAGGCTACGCGACCAAGCTTACAATCAGGACGAACGCAAGAATACTTCCGAATGGAGTGCTTATTTTAAAACTTTATAAATAGGACAATTACAACGAGAGAGGTCTTGTACGTGTGCCTTTCTGTCTCCAGCAAACTCTTGAGTCTGTATGCTGAACAGAATCAAAAGCTATCCTTGTTTTTATGGAGTTCTCCCTCTTGCCGGAATAAGCTATTCTTCAAGCGTTCACTGAATATGGATTCTACGAAGAGGTTTCTAAGGCTGGGTTGAATTTACGTTACATTTTGAGCTCAACAACGCAGTTCGGCGACTTCATAAATTCACAACGGGTATACCTAACAGAATATTTGTACATGCATTTAAATTCATTCGCTTATAAGCGCAAAGAGCAGATATATAACCTATAAACTGGAAGCAAAATCATGTATAACATAGTATAGTTTGCTAATGGACTAATCCAGCTCTCCTCTACTTACTTAAAATTAATACATGTATTTTGTGCGTATGATGTGCATTTTTATAGGTGGTAAACATAATCTACCGAAGTGATATGACGGCTGCACTGGACTGGATATATTATAGAGGATCTTATATCTTATATGCAAAGTGCACTCGTAAAAGTCAGTTTGTTTCGAAAACAACCCATGTACCTATGTATTCAAGTTAAGCTGATATTATAATAAACTTTTTAGTCATACAGTACACCCAAATGCTTGTATACACAAAGCATGTATACATGAAGGAAGATAAAAGCTATGGAGAAAAAGCCATTCTAGCCATTGCATCTAACAAGGAAGCAAAACCCAAACCCGTCAGTGATGGCGATACGTGACGCTAATGCTGTTTCAATGTTCCATGCAAGTGTTTTTTGAGTAATAGAGATGCATTGTATGAAATAGGAGAAAAAACACGAGTAAAAAATGATGTGATACTATCGTGTTCTGTTACTTCTGTTGGGCAATCCTTCACACTGTGTTATGTTATGACTTGACATCAATAATATATACATAATCTGTAAAATGTGTGCAATGGAATAAATTATTTAAAAACAGTCTTGTTTTTGTTGTGGTTGCTCGTATATTTTTAGATATATGTGGTTTGTTATCTTGCCAGAGGCGATAACGAAAACACGGCTTAGCAGAAACCAGGGATAATGTATTTTTCTGTCTGGTTTTGATTGGTCGTTCATATGAGTAGTATAGCCACAGAAAAAAATAGTTCAGATATGATTAGTTCATCCATTTTGATTTTAAACCAGTTGAAACCAAACATACCAGCCTGACAATCTTTATTTCAATCAAGAGTTTGCGTGCTGACTTTAGCAACAAAAGTTTTAAGATCCATTTTAAGAAGAAAAAAACAGAAATGGCTATGAAAAGCACGTACCAACAACGTGATCTAGACAAATGTAAACAAACTTATGCAACATGTTGAACGCAATAGCAGAACTGGATTCTGGATATGATATGGTTTTGGATTGAGAATGAATTCTCGGAGTTCACCAGAAAGCTTGCTTAAAAGGCCAGGCTATTGTCCGTCCACGGTGGCCGTTGTTGTTTTCGTGTTTTCCCAAATTAGTACGCAGTATATCAGTATATGTAACTTAGCATGTGGCGAACATGACCTTGATTTGTTATTGCCCCAATCTGCTGGGGCTTGCAAAATTGGGGAAAAGTATATCATGCTCAGAGGTAATTATGTAGTCATTTGGAATTCATATGCTTCGAACACGACGTAAACTTATTACATGCAGGGCTTTGAAATAAATTAATGATGAATATAATCTCATCAACAGGTTAAAGGGCAACCGAATTCTTGATTCCATTCCGACAAGATTATATTAATTGATTATATATTAAAATTGTTTCGTATTTTTTAAATACTGAATTACTCATGAATAGATAACGAACAAAACAGCCTTCAAGGGAAACAAAAATCCTCATTAAATATAGTGTCTGCTCTGAAACCTTATCTAACTCCGAAAGCTTATAAGGTGTTATTTACAACTCTACGTGTATAACATAGCAAACACGAGAGTAAAAAACAACACACTTGTAAAACTACAAGAACCGTATTCACTTCACTCACATAGTTTCATCATGATTATGGTTTGGGAAAGGGAAGGGGGATATTGTCGGAAACGCAGTTGGCTGGCACAACACAAACATTCGAGATTCTCTTCTTAACAACAATTCACTCACACTCGTTAAATGATGTGTTTATCATATTACCCAATGGAAGCATTCTGAAAGCACAGTAAGCTCATTTTGAAGTCATTCTCAAATTCGTTGATAAAATCCTTGCATCTTTATATGCATTTCCGCATTTAAAATTAACATTGAAGTTCAATCCCCTGTGTTAATCATCATAACTTTGAAGTAACGTTTCACTCATATCGGTAGACGACTTGTACGTTAGTTTAACAATAAATATATATACAAATGAAAATCGGTGTAAATATTGGCAAGCGTTCTATATAAAGTTATTTGGCGTATTTATCTGGGATCCTGGGATGGTCTGAGTATTGAGTATAAGATTTTTACTTATATTCTTTCATACATGCTGTGAAGCATTCATCATCCGCTACGGATAATGACTAAGGTAATAACGAATAATGTCAAACAATTATGAGTAGCTTGCGTTGGTTAAAGTATCTACATTTATTTTAGCTTCATTTTGAAATATCATTAGCAAAATGCAGCGATAGAAAAACAAATTTCAAATTTGAAAACTATGGGACCTTTGACCCCAGTTAAAAACTGATAGCAGTTTTGAGTAGTGCTGTTTACTAGCTTCACTTTGACATGTCACATGGTCTAGCTTCCCTATTCTTAAAAAAATTGAAACTACGTGACCTTAGACCTCAACTTGGTCATGCTCAAAACTGAGTTAAGGTTTGATGACTTGATGACGATTGCAAAAAAAACAGAACTGGAAAATTCGAGCTGGGAAAACCGGCAGGGGTCGGTAGCCATCTATATATGGCTGTAGTGTATACACGCAAGCCAAATAATACGAGTGAGATGACACAAAAATTAAAAAACGTACTGGCAGGTCAGTTCTTTCAACCCGTGATGTTTCACGGAAGTGAACTGAGGTAGGCAACAAATATTTATTGTTCGTATTTACGACCACTTGAACCATCGGTTATAAAGTT
>JAHZNA010004313.1:0-11132 GCA_027743935.1 Sinodicranocentrus sp. ZH6
TATTCTACGTGGAGCTTTATCCAATATCATGGCAAAAGACACACATCGTATTGACAGAGTAAGTATTCTTCACACAAAATCAAAAACTTAAATACTTTTCATTTCTTTAGATATGACAATTAGTTATAATCTGGTTTAAATACTCTCAACTATAAGTCATGTATGTATTATTCTCATTGTTGTATCTTCAGGAGATGACAAGTCATCTGACCAAGCGAAAATGGGAAATGACCTTCTACCACCGAGAAGCAATTAACCTTTGCTGACTTCTCCTCGCTAAGGAGGACATCGTTCTCATGAGAGAGCATCAATGCCTTTGGATGCTTCAGGCGTTAAGCAAAGAAAGTGCACGTCGCTTGTTATATTTGCTGCATGCCACCGATATTGAGATTGATTGCTATGAATTTGTAGTAAAATTGGTGTAATAACAGGTTAACATACAAATTTATATGCAACAATGTGGAGTTTTGTTATGAGTGATTGTTTGATTCACATACATTTTATGAGTTTCTTTTTTCAATGAATGATATTGTTGCGTGTTTCATATAACTCATTCATTCATATAAGAATGAAGTTTGTTAAAGTGCATAGAAAATGTGTAATAAATACTCAATTTGACAATTCATATAATGCAAAATTATTCTAAAAGTTTATTCATTTTAAAAGATAAAAGGTTACACTAATATACTACTTGCGATATTGATTAACAACTGTACTTTCGATGTCCTGTAAATGTGATTTAACTGCCAAAGAAAATATTTGGTCAGCTAATCCGTAAATTTCACTACCAGTATTTTCGTATATGTGGCAAACCTTATTTACCCGTCCATTCTGGGACAACTCTAGTTTGATACACTGTTTGTCATCGGTTGCCAAAATTGTTCCGTGCTTCTTGAGGTATCTGGTTGGTGATAAACGTAAAAGTAGTGACTCGGTTTTCTCAATCGCTTTCACATCATCAGCTTGAACACCGAATGCGGATAAAAGTTCTTGATTGATTCCTGCCATTGTAGATTGATAATATATTCTTTTTGGTGAGAAGGTTGACTTACGACTGATCCAATAAATCTGATTTACGCGTCTTAAATACTTTGATCCCAGATTTTTTCCAAATGGATCTTTAAAACCTTTGAAATAGCTGGTTCAATTAGTGCTATGTAATTTTTCATACGTATACGATCAACAACAAAGTTTTCCCAATATCTTCCACGGGTGTCATAATCAGTATCAATATAGTAATATTTAATCGAATAACTAAATCCTATTTTCTTCACCATTATAAAGCTAAGTTAAATTGTTGAGTTAACTAGTGTTAGTTATCACTTGCTTGTAGCAGGATGGAAACTTACGCATTTGACGTAGAGAGTTATAGAAAACGAAAATGTAACGTTTGTGGAGAGTGTTTTCGATCCGTTTGTGCTCTTGAACTACATTTAATAAATTCACATAATTTTTGGAAACCTAGACAAATTTCCGATAATCTTGTTGGTGTAAACGTTCCAGTTTCCGAAACTGACGTGGATTTTAAGAAGACAGAGTACCTAGGCGGCGTTTAGAGCGAGTTCGTAGCAGATGTTGAAGATTTGGACTTAAAAGATCCTGAAGATTTATTTTCCTATTTATATGAAAGTATTTATAGTATTCTCCTCACAGAACTAGAACGACGACGAGGATTAAAAGTCACTTTTAATGTTGAATCAGTATTTTCAAAACCGGACACAACCACCGGAGAAAAGGAATTCACTTCTCCACCTCCAACTTTTCGATCATTTGCCCATTCTGTATTAAATAGATCTATGATTGGTAAACTAATTGAAACAGTAAACCAAAAAATATGTTTGGATCATGAACAGTTTACAGTATTGAAATCCGGGTGGCAAATCGAAAAAATACTATTGGTAACAGTTAAAGTTCTCACATATTCACCTTTAAAAGGTGGAACGTACATGTCAACTCATCAACTTCTTCGCTTTAAAGAAGCGAGTGGAACCTTATTAAATGTCGACAACACACAATGTGACATCAATAAAAGTCAACACAAGTGTTTTTTGTTCTCCATATTAGCACATGAACAAATAGGAGGACTACAAGGAAAAAATCGTTACATGCATTGGAAAAATGCAAATATGTACAAACATCCTGACATAATTTCTAAAGTTGATGTTAGTAACATGGAATTCCCTATTCCATTTAACGATTTAGAAAATCAAATGGAAATTTTTCACAACCAAAATCCTAGCATTTCTATAACAATAATTGGATATTACGATGAAAATGAAACCTATAACAGTGTTATAAGTAGAGAAAGCCGCTGGCATATTTACCTAAAAAGACAAGAACGGATAATGAAAAACTGCTTCCCTTTATTTTCATATGAAGGAGCTAAACGTAAAATACAAGTAGATTTATTGCTAGTCATAAGCTCTGATTTTACTAATTGTCATTTTATTCTAATAAGATCATTAGGAGCTTTTCTCCGAGTTAAAAATGGATATGCAAAATTTATTTGCAAAAGATGCTTTTCATGCCATGGATCCGAACAAACTTTGAAAGATCATGATAGTTATTGTTTTGGTTCAAAAAGTAAACTGAATTTTCCAAAAGAGAAAATACTTAAGTTTCGAAATTATCAGAATACAATTCTTACACCTTATACATATTTTTTTGACACTGAAAGTTATTTAAAACCTAATACATCTGAGAAAGTTAGTGTGCAACATGAACATAAACCTGCAGCTTGGTCATATATTTGTATTGATCATAATGGGAAATTAGTTGGTAGCAACACTTACGTGCAAACTTCAGCTAGAAGTAACCCGATTGAAGACTTTCTGTTGAATTTATTTGCTGATATTCAACTTAGAATACCAACTATAGAAGAATATCAACGCAAAGCATATGAACACATTAATATGAGTAACATTAATTTAGTCGAAATAATCAAAGGCACAGATCAGCGATTTACACACTGCGGATTCTGTTTTAACAAAATTGGCGTTAAATTTGCGGTTGATCATGATCATTACCCACCTTTTAATTTTCGAGGATTAAGTTGCCCTGAACATAACCTTCAAGGTCGTATACCTTTAATTATTCCTATAATTGGCCATGCCGCATCCAACTATGACTTTGCACATTTAATACAAAGTATTCATACATTAGGGTTTGATGACATCGATGTTATACCAAAAAGCACAGAAAAGTTTTTGTCAATTATTGTTAAATTAAAAACTAACATAGGTGTAGTACAGGTGCGTTTCATTGATAGTCTTGGGTTTCTACCAACAAGTTTAGCAGTACTTTCTAATGTCATGTATGATCAAGGACACGGAATTACTAAATTTAATTTAGTTGAAGAAGAATTTAAAGTTGAAATTGAGAAGGGTTTAGAAATAAAAGACTTATTTTTTAAATCGGTTTTTCCTTATAAACTTTTGAGTTCGTTTGAAAGTTTAAATCTTACAGAATTTCACGAACCTGATTTATACTACAATGATTTATTAGATCAAAATATTGACACCGAAGAGTTAAATAGAGCCATAGCTATCTGGAATAAATTGAAATTAAAAACACTTCAAGAAGTATTAAGATTTTATGTTCGGTTAGATACTGTATTATTAGCTTCATGCTTTCAACAATTTCGAATGCTTTTATATAAAACATTCAACATGGATTGTGGACAATTCTTTAGTCTTCCCGGATTTTCATACGCTTGTTCAATTCGAAATGCTAAAACAGAACTGCACTACATACAAGATATTACGATTTATAATTTCTGGAACCTTGCCAAACGTGGTGGGTTTTCTAGTGTTGGTTCTATAAAGCACTGTAAAGCAAACTCTACATTTCTACCAGAGGGAATGTATGATGCTAAAAAACCCACCTCCTTTATAAATTATTTAGATATGAACAGTCTTTATTCATTTGGATTATCATCACCCCTTCCCACGAAAAATTTCCGTTTTTTATCAGAAAGTGAATCCCAGATTCTATTAAAAAACGGAATCAAGGAATTTTTAAAAGATTTAGATATACATGGACCTAAAGGCTACCTATTAGAATGTTGTATAGATTACCCAGATATTTCACATTCGTCGTTTGATGATCTACCTCCTGCGGTGGAAACAAAATATGTTTCAAAAGAAATGCTTTCAGATTTTCAATTATATTTCAAAGATGAATTATCTATACCAGATAACGTATTTAAAACACCACGTTTAATTGGAGACTTGATACCAAAAACTCGATACGTTAGCCATAGTAGAGCTTTAAAACTGTACAATGAGCTTGGGTTAGAAATAACGAATGTCACAAAGATTCTAGAATTTGAACAGGAAGATTTTATGAAACCCTACATCGAAACTCTCATAAGATTCATAAAAGAATCAAAATCTAAGTTTGAGTCCGATACCTTTAAGCTTGCTTGCAATGCTTGCTTTGGATTTACTATTTTAAATCGCGAAAATATGATGAATATTCGGATAATTACTGACACTGGAAAAGCACTGTTTTATGCTAACCAACCCTTATTTGAGCAAATAATTCCTATTAATGAAAATTTACTTTTAGCAGTTATGAAACGAAGATCTATAATGCTAAGTTCTCCGATTCAGCTTGGCATAAGTGTTTTAGAAATTAGTAAAGCCCACTTCTTAGATTACTTTTATAACGTTTTTAGGAAACATGTTCCAAACTCCAAGATATTATTATGTGATACTGATGGGTTTATTGTTTATTCAGAAATTGAAAACATATACGAATTTATGTCACAAAATGGTGAATTTCACGATCTTTCAGGTTTCAATTCCATGGATCTGTTGTTTGCAAAATATCATTCCAAAACAAATCAGGGGAAAATAGGAGTAATGAAGGATGAAAATAGTCAAGCTATAATATATGAAGCAGTTGCATGTAAATCTAAAATGTATTGTTTCAAGTATTTCGCAAGAAAATACAATCCGATGACTAATCAATTTGAGTTTATAAAAGATGATGATTTCGAGGTTAAAAAATTAAAGGGAGTTCCAAGACATGGCGTTAAACGATACACAACATTTAATCATTACTTAGATTCGCTATTTATGTGACCTATAATAGTATTCAGAGTAAAAAACATAAATTATACACTGTCAAAATTCGAAAAAAAGCGGTGTCGTCACTAGACATTAAGCGTTATAGCATTGACCCGATTAATACACGAGCTTTTGGAAACTGTGAGATTAAACAACTATATAGAAAGGGAATTACTTATGAATTTGAAACAAACTCATAAACGTATAAAAGGCAATTCAGTATAGTTCTTCATTTTAGTGTTGATTCAGACTTCAATTAGAGCACATGAATGGATACCTTTCACGAAGTCGCTCTTCGTATAAAAAGTAATTTTGCAATTATTGTTTGCTCACCCTCTAAAACTGGTAAAACTTATCAAATCATAAAGTTTCTGCTACAGGCTCACAATATCGTAGATAAACCTATTTCAAAAGTTATTGTGCTTTTTAGTAATTTTCAAACTATTTACAAACATCTGGAAGCTAAATATAATACTGTTTATGTAAAACGTTTTGAAGAAGCTGAAAAGCATTACACTGCAGATTGTGTGCTGATAATAGATGACAAACTAAATGATCTGGATAAAGATGGACCGAATAATCGGTATGTTTGTTATCTTTTCACCCGAAGATGTCATCATTCTAAAATAAATGTGATTTTATGTATACAGTGCCTTTTTCCTAAACGATTAAGGATTTGTTGTTTAAATGCAACAGGTATTTTAATTGGTAAATGGTGTAAAGATAAATTAACAATAATAAATTTCGGGAAACAATTTGCACCTGGAAATTCGAAGTATTTTATGGAAAGTTACAGCATTGCCACAAAACAGCCATATAATTTCTTATACGTAGATTTAAATATATTAACACCAGATGAATTCAGACTGCGAAACTCGCTTAATCCATTTTCTCAGTCCATGGAAATTTTTGTATCCGACACTGACTTCGAGAAATGTTAAGAATTCATGAAGAGCGAGCCTTTCTTTGGCAATGTGTCCTTTCTACACCACACGAATTTAAAATACTATTATCATCAATTACTGAAAACCAAATAAAAGCTATTGTTGAGTGCATAATTAATTGTTTGAATACAAAACCTAAGCCATCGTTTATGAGTGTTGTGTATGAGTTCAAACGTAGAAAACCAATATCAATATTTAATTCATATTTTTTAATTAAGAGAATTTATATTAAAACAATAATTGCAATTACGTTTGCAGAAACATTTAACGATTCATTAAGCTCCTTCATTGATCCTAATGGCGAATAGAATGAAAGTTATTCCTCTTCAACTATATGAAGAGTTCGAGGTTTTTTTAAAAACAAAGAATCCACCAAGTAATGTTTTAACAGACAATCATATAAAAACTGAGGAAATAGATGAACTAAAAAATGAAAAGGTGCCTATAGCCAGGGTTTGGATATCATTTGAAGAATTTGTTGAAAGTATCTCGGAACGTGCATTTTAAACACGGGTTTTAGAAGACATGTCCCAGTCTATTGTAGAGCAAGTTTTTACTGAACCTTCTGAAGTAGGTTCTTTTTCATCATTAGCAGGAATACTGAAAAATACAAAAGTACCATCGAAGAAAAAAGTAAAAGAAGAATTACATAAAATCAGAAGTTATGTTCTACATAAAGAGGTTCGGAAAAAGTTTTAACGGCGTAGATATCTGGTTCACAAGCTTAAAGAACATTGTCAGATAGACCTTGCTGATTTGAGTAAATATTTCAGATTAAATGGAGGTTTTAGATACCTCTTAGGAGTCGTAGAAAGTCTAAGCAAGAAAGTATGGGTAAGACCTTTAAAAAATAAACGAGCAACAACAGTTTTACTTGGGTTTAAAGATATAGTTGAAGATGCTGGTTATGTACCGAAACTTTTACATTCTGACAAAGGGAGTGAATGGAAGTCTTTATTTAAAGAGTACTTGGAGGAACAAAATATTAAGCAATATTTTACCATTTCTAAACACGCACCATCAATTGAAAGGTTTTGGAGAACACTCAAGCATAGAATACAGACCTATTTCACACACAGTAAAAGTAAAAGATGGTTGGATGTGTTGCAAAAACTTGTCGATTCTTATAATAACACCAAACATACATCTACCCAATTCCCCCCTAATGAAGTTAACCAAGATAACGAGATATCAGTTTGGAGGAATCTGTATAAAAAATATGCCCGAGAAATACAAAAACCACCCATATATAGCGTTGGAACATTTGTTAAAATTGCCAGAAATAAATTGCTATTTGAGAAAGCAAGTAGTTCTACATTTACTGAGGAAAATTTTAAAATATCTGGAATTAACTATAGCACAAAACCTGTTACATATAAGCTAGTTGATTTACACGGTGAAGATATTTCAGGTAGTTGGTATAGTGAAGAATTAATTGAAATCCATCCCAGTTTAGTAAATTAAAATGCCTGCCAGTAATTTTTTTCTTAATCTTGTTTCAAATAATTCGTTGATATACTTTCCATCTAATGATTCAAAGGATTTTACGAATGTTCTACCACGTTCCATTCAATTAACAGGTAGTGAATACGAAGTAGCTTTAACGACATTAATTTACACCAAACTGGATACCACAGGGGTTCCCAAAACTTTAAAGATATCCGATGAAGACAAGATCACTGTTTTCGTGCCAAACACGTCTCAAATAGATATACCATTTGATCCGAGCGTGGATCGTTTATTAGACAATGAAACATTACTTAATATTATTCGAGAAAAATTAGCACAACTTAAGCATGTTCAACTTCTAGCTTCATACAATGAAAACAGCGAGCAAACACTTAAGCTATCGATTCAAATTCCAGAAGACGGATTAATTGTGTTAGATGAACGTTTCTCAAAGTTTTAAGTTTTACACAAACTGAATTTACAAATGGTGATTATGAGGCTAGTTCATATTTCACTACTAATCTTGTGCATACTGTAAACCAATCCACAGTAATCAAAATGATAAAATTTGTTAAAAAAGATATAGTAATTTCGAAACCGTTTGATAGTTCTTTAGACTCCATTGCAGAAATGATTCATGAAACATTTAATAAAATTGAAGAAAGTGTTTTCGTAACGGTAGATCTTAAACAAGAATTTATGACTTTTACAATTTTAAAAGAATATTTACGTTTTCTTTTACCGAATTCTATTTCTTTATATCTCAATATCAACCCTAGTTTTATGTTTAAGGAATCTTCAGTGCTTATTGATGTAAAATCGTTAAGTGAGTATGACTCAATAGGGCATATGTTATGCGTATCAGATATCATTGATTGTCAACCCTATGGGAGTAACCTTTGGCCGATTTTACGAATTATACCATTCAGAGAGGGTATAAAAGGATTAACAGTTGAGACTTTTTCTCCATTGATGTATGTTCCAGTGACCGTGCAGGTTCTCAACTCAATTAGAATCAGACTAATCTCTTCAACATTTGAAAACATACCAGTTGCAAATAACCCCATCACTGTAACTCTACATTTCCGTAAACGACAATGAGGGATCTTTCTTGCTTTGAAGAAGAGTGCGTATTGGATCCTCCCGCACAACCAAGTGTAAAAGTTGAGAAGCATGATACAATTAAGAAAAAACGGACTAATGTTAAAAAAGCAAAAACTGCTTCCAAAAAACAGCTAAAAGGGGAAGGGATCCGTAAGAAACTTAACAGTCGAAAGTCAACAGTGAAAAAGAAAGGTGTCCAGAAAGGTTCTCTGCAAAATAATTTAACTCCATCTGCACAACGATTAGTTAATACCATAATTGCTGCACTTTTGCGTTCAAAAACACGTAAAACGAAAAAATGAGTAAAATTTCAACTCCAGTTCGATCATCTCTTGATATTTTTTCAACTCCAAGAATTGAACAATCAATTGAATCAGAGGAGGAAGTTTCTTGTGTTCCTACTGGAAATTATGACTTTGATAACCCAGTAGAAATTAATATTTCTGCGAATCCACGTTTTTATTTAAATCTTTACGATTCTGATTTGAGTCTTGATGTAAAGTTTACAAAAACCGATGGTACATCTATACCAGAAACAGAAGAAATAGCAGGTGTTAATAACTTAATGCACTCCTTGTTTTCAAGCTGTGAAGTTTATTTAAACGATGTTGCTATTGTACCAAATAGTAGTAACTACGCATATACTAGTTTTTTAAATACCATTTTAAATTTAGGAGATAAAAATCATAGTATATTTCAAACCTCGTCAATTTTGAAAGATTATAATCCTGTTAACGCTAAAATGGATGAAAATCCAGACTTTAAAACACGGTCTGACCTCATTAAGTCAATTGATAGATCGCATCTCATTTCGAAACTTAAACATTGTGTATTCAATGTTGAAAGATTATTTTATAAGAATGTTTCTTTAAAGATAATTCTTAGAAAAAATCCAATTCAATTCATTTTACATGGTTCTGGCGCGGTCAAGAGTAAGGATTACAAACTTGCGATCAGTAACGTGAAGTTTACTTACAAAAAGGTCATAGTGAATGAAGAAATTGTTAAAAAGCACGAAAAATTAATGAATCAAAACGAATTGGCAAAGTATCCCGTTGAAAAGTTTGAAACAAAAACGTATATTATTCCTACAAGTTGTACCATTTCAACTAGTGATGTCATTTATAACGGAGAACTTCCTGATGAAATTTGTGTATGGTTGGTTAAAAGCAGCGCTTTTAATGGTAACATTCTAGAAAACCCATTTTATTTTGGAAGTTTCAATATTTCTAGTATTTCTCTGATTAGTGACATAGAAAAGATTACTTATAGAAACCTTAATCAATTATCCAATTCTAAGCCTTACTTTTCTCTTATTAATCGAATACAACCAATTGATTACAACTTTATTTCGCAAAGTGATTTCTCAAACGGGTATTGTTTATTTTATTTTAAACTTTCCCCTGACAAAATACCTGGATATCAAGGGATAAAACATATAGGGAACATTCGATTCGAAATAACTTTTTCTACGCCAACTAGCAATACCTTAAGTGTTGTTTTATATTCCACCTCTCCCGGGGTAATTTTAAACGATAAGTACGGTACTATTTCCGATTAGTAAGTATGTATGAATATGAATTGAAAGAGATTACTGATAAATTTGTTAAATTCGGTTTGTTAAAAAATGTGTTAATTGTCGACAAATGTGAAATTTGTTTGTATGATTTAACCAATTTTCCAAATGCAGTTATTCAAAACACTCGTAGAAGAGAAGAAGAACTTCCAGGTCATTGGGTTTGTTATTTCATTAGAAGGAATGAACGTAAAATAGTAAGTGAATTTTATGATTCAATAGGTAATGAAATGTATATGTATGGAATATGTATACCACCTCGTTGTGAAATCATGAATAGAGTTCAGTATCAAAGTAATTCTAGCCTATTTTGTGGTTTATACTGTTTATACTTTCTCGCTACCAGGGGTTTACATTTAAGTTAAGTGCAGATAATCAAACCATTTTGTAAAGTCTATCTAGAATCGAATGACAAGTTAATGCTAGAATTTTATCACATAACTGAAAACAGTACCTCGTTAAAAGAATTTAGAAGAAAATTAAGATATTTGGTTAATAAATGGTGTGGAAAATGTTGTAGTGTTTATTGTCATTGTTTAGAAAAAAAGGGTTTTTTGTTTATCAATAAAAGTGTAAACGTTTAGTAAGATTTTGAATTTTGTAGTAATTATACACTTAATTATCATTTCTCCGACTATTGTCTGCTTGGAAAAAACTTGGTCTTCGAATAAAGCGGCCAGCACGAGTAAAAAATCCATCTCGAATGATTTCAGGAGACGTATCAGGAGAAACATCATTGGGTGTATTGTCGTTACTGGAGCTATTAGATTCCAAATCTCGATCGGCATCCGGAATAAAAGGATTACTTCGAGGATATGGCAGCATTGGAATCATTTCCCTTGGATTTGGTAGTTCCATTTCAAAATTTGTCGGTTGTTGTTGTAATTGCAACTGTTCATAATAATTATTTCCGAGTCTTCGTACTTGTGAAGGAAGTTCATCTATTTGGATGAATAATTCTGCAAGTAATCGAACTACTCGGAAACG